>APFE030991249.1:0-55198 GCA_000404065.3 Pinus taeda
TTTGACAAGCTCACCCACTTCCAATATGGCAACAAGAAAGGATGGTAATCTCTCCTCACAAGTTAACAATGGAAGTCCTAATTCCAGCAGCATTTACCCTTTGTAATGTTCAGCTTTCAACCTCCCCTCCTCTGGCCCAATGCCTGTATTTATAGTACTCTAGAGGAAGTTATTCAGTTCCAACATCAATGGGATACTCCCTCTTTTGGATGGGGTAGCTCCTCTCTTGATGGGATAAGTTCCTCTATCATGGGGATGCATGAACCATCTGGAGGCGCTCAATACACGTCAAACACTCTTCTAGAAGGCTCTAGAAGTGACCACAAGTAACTTTTTTAAGATGAAACTCGCGCCTTTTGACCTTTACAGGGGTACGCATCCATCCTTTGGCTTACAGGGCGTACAAGTACATAGGTACAATGAGTTTGGGATGCGTACACGCAGGCAAGGTAGAGATAACCTGCGTACCCAGAGATAAACATGTTTTTTAGTGACTTTCTCTCTTTTTGAAGTTTGACATGAAGAGCAGAGGTATTAGGCTTGACAAGGAGGATAATATGACTATTGATGGAGCCATATTAACTGCAGATAGTCATGGTGACAAATTTCAGTGTAACAAAGATGTATATTCAACTTTGTGTCAAGGCAAAAGAGTATAAGAATTGGACTATCATGTGAAGGATTGACTCTTATATCATTGTGGGAAAATCTGCATTCCACAAAGTAAGAGAGCAAAGATAATTAGGGAAGCACACACTTCTCTAATATCATGTCACTTTGGGGTAAGTAAAACTATTGCACAGCTGCAAAGGTTTTGCTATTGGCCAAAAATGAGTGGGACAGTTTCTAGATATGTAAAGGGGTGTGCTATGTGTGCTAAAAGCAAGCCCAGCAATAGAAAACTAGGCTTGTACACTCCATTTCCAGTTCCTTCTCACCCTTGGGAAAGCATTTCCATGGATTTCATTGGGGGACTGCCTAAATCTAGGAAATGTGTATTTTGATACCCTATAGTAAACCAATTACAGTTGAACAAACTGCAAAATTGTTCTTTGAACATGTATGGGTTCTTTTGGATTACCCACTTCTATTGTATCTGATCGAGACACCCGATTTGTGGGGAAGTTTTGGTCTAGTCTGTGGGAACTAATGGACACAAAATTAAAGAAAAGCACAACTTTTCATCCACAAACAGATGGCCAGACAGAAGTAGTTAACAGGACGGTGATCCAGTTACTGAGAGGATATTGCAGCAAACATCCTAAGCTTTGGGATGAGCACTTTTGTTATGTGCAGCATGCTTACAATACAGCCAAACACTCTTCTACATAGAGATCTCCTTTTGAGACCTGTTTTGGTTTCATACCAAGGTCTCCTTTGGATTTTGTCTTTGGTAAAGTTACCATGGTTGATAGGCACAATGATGTGGACAAGGCAACTAGGTTCATTGAACAAATCTAGGAGATCCACCACGCCGTATAGGAACAGCTGGAAAAGAGACAGGCCAAGTACAAGGCTAGGCATGATAAGAATCAGATGGAGCATAGTTTTCAAGTTGGAGACCAAGTTTGGCTGTATATTAGCAAGGACAGGATGCAAGGTGAAGGAAAAAGTTAAAACCTATTAGGTATGGACCCTTCAGGATACTTGAGAAGATTGGTGAAAATGCTCTTCGCCTTGATCTACCAGCTTACATGCACATATACTCAGTCGTGAATGCAGATTGCTTGAGGTTGTTTTAACCTTCAATAATTGAGGACCCTGAAGAGTAGAGTCAATTACCTTTTGTTGATGACCTGCTACCTGAATATCTTAGTGAATTACATGAAGACACAGTGTTGGACAAGAAGTTAAGGATGGCGTGCAGTGGACAAGTGGAATACCTCCGGATTGGGCTTAAAGGTTCGAATTCGAGCAATGCAAAGTGGATTGAGATTGGACAAGTGAGACAACAGTTTCCTCACTTAGTCAATGCTTGAAGAAAACCAACTTTTGGTGGTCCAAAAGCTCTTTCAGTGGGAAGGCCGTGATTTGAATCGGATCCATAAATGACTATCAAAGAACCTTGAATGTATCAAGGTGAAACAAATCTTTAAAGAATCCAAAACATCATCAAAAACACCCTGAACCAGTGGCAATGGCAGCCAACGTGGAACGATGAGGACCTTCGTCAAAGCGCGCTGACCGAGGCCCATGGAGATTGCGCGGAAGGTCAAAGTAGCCCCTGGGAGCCCCAGATCGGGAAAAGGAGGTGATTTTCGATAATCACGCATCACTGGGTGAACAGAGCCAAAATGGGAAAGCCCGAGCACCTGGTCGTGTGGGGGAACTGGAGGACCGCGGGCGGGAAAAGGTAAATGCACTAAAGTACGAAGGTGGGACCCGTGCTCTGGAAACCGGTGGTTTTGATCGGGGCACCCATGAACAGTAAGAGGTTTTGGACAAGAGCGGAGTGATTCCATACACCAATCGATGCGTGGCAGTAGAGGTGAGAGAAAACCACCATTGATCGCACACTATCGGTCAAGCAAGTCAACCGCGCTCGACGTGTGTATGACGTTGGATCTTGAGGAGCCCAGATCGGGACGGTTGAGATTGCGCCCGATAGGAAGAAGCGGAATCGACAGGGAATTAAACTGTGTTCTAAAGGGATTTGGAGTCTGTTTGACTGCCACGATGGAGGAAGAACGCATCCACGACATAACTGAAGAAATGAACCGATAAAGCGTACTGGCACTAGTTAGATGGGGACACGTGGCCACTCCCTAGGCATTCATGCTGATGCCGAACAAGGAACTCCAAGTGCAGCTACAAAAGGTGAATCAACGCAAGTGGGAGAGGAACCGAACAGGCATAGGAATCGAATGGCTAAAGCCATGAACAGAGACAGTTGAATAGAGAGATTTGATTGCGAACCTGAATTGAGAGGAGTCCAAGCGACCGAGAGAGACAGTGAATAGTGAACCTTGAGAGGAGGACTGAACACATAGAACAGTAAAGTCAAGCAGAGGAGACAGAAGGCCGAGTTAACCATAGGCGGTGTCGAGCACCAGAGAGCTTGAAGATTCAAGCCTTCCCATAGAGGTATCTGTCTGGACTGAGCATCACATTTGGCTCATTCCACTTTAGACCAAGGGTCTCAGAGCTGGCAGGAAGAAAAAGATTTTGTGTACTCCGAGTGGCTTGGGGAATCTAAGAACCACCCTACCAAGCAAAATCTGCTTCAGGAGAACTCATATTGAGTCCCTGTATTGTAATCTCTCTGCTGAAAGACACAATAAAACAAGGCCACCACTAAATTTGGATCGGAGATGTAGCCCTGGAAAATAGGGTGAACTCCTTATTAAAAATTGTTTGTGTCTTTGTGTTGCTTACTGTATTTCTCTACTATCTTTCCACTGATTTTCTGTGTATTGGCAATCTGATCGATCCATTGTTTCAATAACACAGAACACACACACACCAGCACATGAGTCTATAATAGCTTTGATTCAATAAATATTCAACTGAGGTCACTCATAGGGTGATTATCAGATTACCACCTATGCCACAACTCGCCAATATCTTGGCTTTGCACCAAATATGCTTTTGTACTCAATGTTGCACAATCATCTACCTCTACTTTAGGGAGATTCTTCACCCGAGTACCTATCCTCTTGGTCTGAACTGTGGCTATGTGTTTTAGGAACACCTTTCCTTTACTGAAGACAACATCGTAGCCTTTGTCCTCCAACATCACAGTGGATACCAAGTTGTTCTTCAGTGCATGCACATACATCACATTTTTCAACGTGAGAGGAGCTCCATGCTCCCTCTGAAAAGCAACCGTGCCCACTCCTGAAACACTATACCTTCCATCATCAACCATCTCTATGCACATCTTGAGGTCTTTCTTCTCCAAGGCACCGAAAAAACTTTTATCACCGGTCATGTGGAATGAGGCTCCACTGTCAAGATACCAGACACAACCCATCATCGATGATACCATGCATACGATGAGGATAAAGTCCATTTTGAACTAAGAGGCTAATGTATCACCTTTAGATCCTTCCAAGGAACCCTTCTTAGACTTCTTCAGAACTAATTTAACTAGACTTAACTCAGTAAACTGAGTTAACTAATTACAACTCAAATATAACTCAACCTTATCTCCTTAATTTATGACTTATCTCCTTAATTTAAGAGATAACTCTTGCATGACTTCATAAAGACTTCTAACTTGAATTTCTCCAACTAATTAAATCAAAATAACTTAATTAATTATTTCCAAGTAGCTGTGAAGACTAAATTCAATTTTAATTCACAATTTAATTCAAGGACAAATTAAATTGGAATATTATTGTTGCCACATTTCAACAGGTAAGCCTTAATTGAGGGGATCAAAAGAAGGAGTAGTTATGGGAGGGGCAGTGGTACCGTTGGCTATGACCAAAGTGACCGGAGAATTGGATACAGATTGAATGGCCTCGTAGGCCAATTCAGCTGGTGGCAGAGGCATTTGTTCTTCGTAAGTGTCAATGTCTGCAGGGGCCATTAGGATACAAGGATCGGTTGGTTCATGAGGAATGGATGAAACCATATTGACCGTTTGTGGAACCGCTAGTGGAAAATGAGGGAAAACACCTATCAGGGAAGAGCCCTTCAGTAGACTAATACCGATACTGACGTAAGAGTTAGGTACACCACCCACTAAGGGTACAGAGCCGCTTGGTAACGGGGAATAATTAGGGGTAAGAAAGGATAGCTCGTCCACTGTGACTACCTTTCCATCCAATGGAAATAGGATGATGTGAAAGACAATAGACACAATGGAAGTCATGGTGTAAGTCCAACTGTGACCAATAAGAGATTATAGTCGAGCTTTCTATCTAGGACTTCGATGTCCATCGTTACCGTTTTCCCATACAAGGTGATGGGGTAGCTAGCTGGGTAACCTTTTGGGATAAAAGTGTGGCCGTTGAAATTTTTAAGGGAATTCGATGATGGGGATAGGGTTGGAGAACCCAAAGTGAGCCAACATGAAGCCAATATTACGCAAGTAGAAGCACCTTCGTCAATGACAGTTCTATGTATACTTTTACCTTTCGAAAAGATTTGCACCTGAAATGCAAGCTGGTGAGAAAGGAGAGGTTTACAATTTTCCATGTCAAAAATTGCAAGCATGAAATCCTGAGGGTCGATCCCACAAATGGCTAAAAGCAGAGCTTTCCTTTGTGTTGGACAAGTTTGTAATACTTCAAGCACTAACATGCCGATGGCGCTTGTGCCAAGTCTTCTACAATGTTGTAGTTTTGGGCGACACGTGCATATGTATTTTGAATTGTACGTCGAAGTGCCCCTTTAGGGGGGCGAATCACAAGGTCAGCAACCGACCTTTCAATATGAAGATGATTAGGTGGTGGTGGTTTTTGACTTGAGGAGGGTTCCTTTGCATGAGCGACTGGAGCTCCATAAGCTTTGGCATTGGTTTTTAGATCTACCATTTCAAAGGTGTAAACAGTAGATGATCCTTCACTAGATGAAGGATGTTGCAAATTTCCATTTCCCCCTTGCGGGGGTTGGGGTTGGTTTGCAATAAGGTTTTGCTACTACTGAGCGGGGAAAGGATTATTCAGGATAGTAAGGGTCCTGCCGATATCCTTTTTAGCAATGAAATATGGGCACTCTTCGAGACGTGGGCAACGATAGGTCATGTGGTCTTCGGCATAGATTTTGCAAGGGAATCTGGCTGGTTTATCCTCTCCATCATCAGGGGGCACAGAAGCCTTTTTCTTTGGGTTTTGCTACTTTTTTGACTTCTCTTCAGAAGGAGCAGCCTTTTTCTTATTTTTCTTGTTCTTACCACCACGTTTTTGTGTAGACTACACAGAGTTGATCATGGTGGTAGGAAGAGTAGTCGATTTGGTAGAGGGGTCCACTGACATCTGGGCAATGTGATTACTGAGTTGTTTTACAGCAGCCCTGGAGGTTGTGCCGATAATCCCATCGGCGTGCGATCCGGGTTGCTGAGTAGCGGGAGCATTAGAGTTGCTAGGGGCATTGGGAATTATGTTGTATAGAGTGCTAGACTGCGAATATATTATATCTAAGTGTTGGGCATGACGTATGGATTGGTCTTCTGTGACCGCACCACCTAAGGCGACATCCTTAGCGATTTGGGGGAGTAGAGACTTACAGAACTAATCTGCTAAGAGATAGTCTGGGAGGGGAGCTTTGACTAACCTCCACTTATGTCTCCATTCATGTATATGATCAGAGATGTGGGTGGTGGTATCCTGACGTAATGAAGTGAGGAGTTCCATCCCAGTTTCATAGTGGATGGGTAGCTGGAAGTGCCTTAAGAATTCCATCGCTAGAGCGTCAAAGGTATAAACAGACGCGCATGGTAACTCAATGTACCAGTTGGCTGCGTTGCTAGTAAGGGTGCGGGGAAAAATATGTAACCAGATAATAGCATCCACCATGGAGTTAGAAACACTCCATAGATGATAGGTGGTGATGTGTGTACCTAGATCCTCCCCTTGTTTCCCTCCAAATTTAGGGATGTCTGTTGGTATTTTATGCGGCATTGGCAGCTAGAGTTAGTTATGATAGATGGGTTCATTTGTATGTTTGTACAAGTCGGGGATATCAAGCGTTGCCAAGAAAGGCACAGTGTGTGATGCCCCCAAATCGGACCAAGGCGATGACATATGACTTGAGGATCCTTGCGGTCCTCCCATCACGTTGTTCCCAATATTATACACAGGTTGCATGGTATAGTAGGTGCCTTGGGGTATGGTATTGTAATGTGAATTTCCATAGGGATTGTTAGGCTAGGGGATAGAAGTGCCCCCAGGGTAAGCAGTTCCCCCTTGACTCATTTGAGGTTGTGAGTAGGATGCCCCCAAGGATTGATTGGGACCTCCTTGAGGATTCCCGCTTGCCATAGAACTAACCATAAGTCCTTGACTAGCGTAAGGGGTGTTCATGTCAATCAGTGACTGACCATGCATGCTTGAAAATTGAGGGGGAACTGTTACATTCCGGGCCGGTATATGCATATTGGGAGTGCCTCAGATACTTGAATATGGGGGTTAGAACTATACAATGGATTCCAACCACATTGTTGGTTGAAGGGACCTGCGCTAACTGTGCTATATTGAGCGTTATAAGGAGCTCTATATGTAACATTTGTCGAAGGTACAAGGTTTGACACTAAAGGGTGGAACCCATAATACATTGGGTTCCACTCATGGAGGGTGTCACCAAAGGGTATGAACCTGGGACAAATGGGATAGCAGGGTTCACCATCAATGGTGTGGTATTGATTGTCAACTAGGGAAGTGGTGGGGGACCAAAAGTGTCCAAAAAATCCCATGACCCATTAGTTGTCGACGGGATGGGAGGAAGTGTTCCAACGGAAGACAAAGGAGGTACAGATGTAATTGGAACCAAGAGTGGGCCCAACGGATTCGTGATCAGAGGATTGTATGGAGGAACAAATCCTTCAATAAAGAAATCCTTTGGTAAGCTTGAATCGTTGGATGTCCAAACTGATTCTGTGTGAGATCTTGGAGACTGA
This sequence comes from Pinus taeda, assembly GCA_000404065.3. Taxonomy (NCBI): domain Eukaryota; kingdom Viridiplantae; phylum Streptophyta; class Pinopsida; order Pinales; family Pinaceae; genus Pinus; species Pinus taeda. The sequence continues at coordinate 7,565 of APFE030991249.1, forward strand.
TTTCCCAAAGACGGGGAATCTAATTCACGGAGCTTAATGGATCCTCCACAGTGTGTGGGCGAAGTCCTAACAATCGTCTAGATTGATGATGAGGGCTAGATGTAGCCACAGTGGCTGATAATTTTTATTAGTAAATTTTAGAGTAATGTTTATTAAAGTCTCAATGATAACACTCTGGCACCTAAAAAATAAAAAATACACTAAATAAATCAATCAACAAGTAGAGGGAAATGACCCTGTCTGATAAGCACCGATCACTGGAGATGAAACCCAGTATCACAATGAATAACAAAGAGAGCTGGCCAAATGTACAGTTACGGTTACTCTAGAGCTTCGCCCAAACCTCAGATTGAGGGGCCAAGTACTCTCGTGAAGACGAGCACCCTCCCAAAAACTGAAGACAGAGTAGGTCCATCTGTGTTAGGTACTAGGGAAGCCTGCCCCAATCACCTTGTGTTAGTCCCTAAAAGTATGGCCACTAAGAATACCTCAAATCATATACACTACCAGGGGGGACATAGTCGCAGACACTACGCTGTGTGGGTAGGATACTTGAGTCCTCGACTCAGCTTCGATATCCCCAAAGGGATCCACAATACATAAAATACCCAAAGGAGATGTAAGAAAAGGCGATCTACCTTTACTTACAGTCCAATGTTGTCTCATATTTAGCTCTTATTTTATTGGAGTGGTCTCGGTAGTATGAGTGTAGAAGGATTTCTCTCTTTAATGACACTATTTTTAGTGTATGATCTTGGGCAGTTTACTCACACTTCCTAACCCAAGATCCTAGCCTAAACTAATGTGTGTTTACTCTAGAAATAATTGTTGATTGATTTTATTAGGTAGATTTTAAGTGTACTTTGTTAGAGTCTTCGATAGGGGTGTTGACGTATGATATTTTATGGGACTCTAACTCAAATCATGCAAAAAAAATTCTTGTAAATTTTCAATTTTGATGAATAAGCTGCTTCTACAAAGGGAGAGTCATGCATACATCAATATTCATTCCATGCATCCTATTCAGTACAACACTCACATAACCGACAGAACTCTTCGATGCTCACTAATAACTACTAAAACCAAATAATGCAGAACTTAACCAGCTAAGCAGAAAACAATAAAAAATTTTGATTTTTTCTTTTATGAAAATAAAAAATTTAAGAAGGAAAGTTATTTTCTTAAAACAAAATTATGTTCAAGACACAAATCAGTTAAACGAAACACAACTACATATCCCTTATTAGTCCAGAAGCAACTTTCCCAACCCTTTGAAGTCAGAGACACTGTTTTTTATCAAAAAATGGGTGGCTAATGCTCTGTGCTAGAGGCCACAGAGAGTTATTGGTGGCACTAATTCCCTGTTTATGAAGCTACAATGCTTTATAAAGCTCTGTTTACATAGGTAACCTACATTAGTGAGGAAAAACACTTCATAAAAGGGTTGTGGGGATCAGATCCAGGGCTGAGCAATGAATGAAGAGTGTTGTAAGGTCTTGAGTGGTTAGAAAAGGAATGAAGAAGTACAGGATGAGCCTTCATTAATTCTCCATGCTATTCCATTTATGACAGTAGGCATAGTGTGTAGGATCGCTTTCCTGACCATGGATATCCTAGATCACTACCAAGTGGGAAAACGTATCCAATCCATAAGTTGATGGGGCCAGATATATTTATAATAGATAACATTAGTCCAGAGGCTGTGAGAGGTGAGGATAATCCAGCCCATCTTAGCAGCAAGTGCTTGTGTGAAGGAGGATATGTCCTTCAGACCCCAACCACCTGATTTCTTTGGTAATGAAATATGATTCCATCCGACTCAGGCAAAGGGCTTACCCCCCTTATAGCCATTCCAAAGAAATATGCAACATATCCTTTGTATCCGGGATAGGATTCCTTTATTAATCCAAGCCAAAGATGTCCAGTAAACATGTGTAGCCTCCAAGAACGATTTAATAAGCACTAATCGACCCTCCCTGGAGAGAAATATGTGGTTCCAATTGAGTAAGCACTTTTCGACCTTGACCACACGCCAAATCCAGTCAGAAATCTTGTAGCAATGTGGCTTGATCTAGAAGCCCAGATATTTGATTCCATCCTCCAAGTGATGGCTTTTAAAAGGAATTTTTTGCAGTGCAACCTGTGCCTCATGTGGAGTACAATCAGAGAGAGTAATAGTGTATTTCATATGGTTTGCATTGATACCTATGGCCTTAGAGAAGATCAGAATTATATCGAAAAAGGTAGAAGTATCCCATATATCTCCATTAAGGAAGATGAGCATATCATCTACGAAGAGTAGATGAGTGAGTATACACTAATCAAATATTTTGAGTCCTTGTAGTTGCCCATCTTGCTTAGTAGAAGCAATAAGCCTACCAAGGCCTTCCATAACAATCAGAAAGAGGAGAGGGGAGATTGGAAATCCTTGTCTAAGTCCACATTCAACATGAAAAAAGTAAGATGCATGGCCATTTATTAGGACACTGAAGGAGGCTGAGGTGATGCAGCACATAACACAATCAATGAAGGGAGGAGGAAAACCAAGGTGGGTGAGGATCATTTTAATATAGAGCCAGCTGACCCAGTCGAAAGCTTTAGCGAGATCAATTTTGATAATGGAACCCTTGAGTTTTTTAGATTTCATGGAATGAAGGGCCTCATGTGCAGAGCCAATAGCCTCATGGATTTGTCTGTTATGTTGGAAAGCAAATTGTTTAGGGGAGATGTGACTGGATAGGATAGGTTTGAGGCGGTTGGTTATGATCTTGTAAAGATAGTTACGAATAGATATGGGTCGGAAATCATTGAACGACGAATGGGAGTCAGATTTGGGGATAAGGGCAATGAAATTGGAATTTATTGTCCCATACAAACACCCAGATGTCCTACATTGCTCCACCACCTTTAGAATATCCTGACCAATAGTTTCATGAAAGGCAAGATAAAACTCAATAGTCCATCCATCAGGCCCTATACTCTTATCTTTTGTGAACCATTTTAAAGTACTTTCCAATTCACCCATTGTAATAGGGGAGTTGACCTCCTTAGCCTCATCTGGGTCAACAAACTGAGGGAAATGTCCTGCTATCTGAACAATATCAACAAGAGTGGCACCAGAGGGAGCCTTAGAAGGTTTTTGGAAGTGTGAGTTTCATAGATGAGCCAGCTGATTAAATGAAGTTGCAAGACTACCGTCCTCCTTGGGCATGTGCCAAATAGTGTTGATGACTTTCCTTCCCTTTGCATAGTTGTGGAATAACTTTGTATTCTCATCACCGGCTTATAACCAAATAGCCCAACTCTGGAGGCATCAAGTTTCTTCCCTATCTTTTATAATCTACGATCGATGTGCTTCCAAGTCAATAAGGTGGGAATTTGCCTCCACATATGTAAATCCCCGTCCCTGTTCATCCAAAAGATTGGATAGAGTATTCTCAATGGTCCTGAGGGTCAGTTCATCCCTGTGTCTTTTGTCCTTGGCTCAATTAATAGATAATCGCTTTATTTAAAGTAGGTTTTCATAGAAACACTCTGCAATGGTTCTCCCCAAGGATGGTGGATGAGAAATCCAATAATTCTTAACCAAGTGAATATATGATGGATCCTTTAGCTAGGTGTAGTTGAATTTGAAGGGTTCCCTTGGCTTTCGGAGGGGTCCAAAATCTCCATCAAAGATAGGGGAATGGTCTAATGTACCTCTAGAACCAACCTATTGTTTGTAAAGTGATAGCCCTCTCGCCAGTGGATCCTTAATGAGGAAACGATCCAAACGCCTGGCCAGAGCAGCCTCCCCAATTCTTTGATTGTGCCAAGTGGGCTGAGGTTTTACGATACGGATATATATCAAGTGATGTTGTTCAAGAGCTAATCCATAATGTTAGATAAGGGATCCACCTATGCATTACTCCCCATGATTCCCCAAATCTAATGGAGAAGTTCAATTCTCCTTCCAAGATGGTATTATCATAGTTGATAATGGAAAGATTTAGGAGATGATTCCAAAAAGCCTCTCTATTATGAAAAGGGCCATATATATTGACAATCTTGAGATCCATGCCCATATCTGAGGAAAAAATTTCCATGCCAATAAAGCCAGCCCCACCCGAGGAGGCCTTGAGGTGGATAGTGCGAGGATTAATACCCGGGGCCAGCCACCCGATCACCCCATGACATCAAGGGACTAGAAAATCTAGCCCGATTTCAACAATTGAAGCACATGAATAATTTGATCATCCAACCCAAGTGTTTCTTATAGAAATATAATATCAACTGACTCATATTCAAATAAGCATCTGAGGGCTACTTTTTTGGGAGGGCTAGCCACCTCTGTAGTTAAAGGAGAGCCACTTCATGGGGGAGACTATGGGAGGGTCGACTGTGCTCTAAGTACCCAATTGAGTGTAGATTGTATGCCAAAATCCACTTCCACCCCAACTTGTTGTATGTCCCTATACATATGATATTTTCACTCCTTGGAGTATTTGGAAGAGCAAGGAGGGAAGATCAGGCCCAAACCAGAGTTCACAAAGGCCTTAGGTGGATGAGAAGAGCGGGGACAAAGGTTATAAGAGTGAGAGTTTCTTGAGATGTTTGAAGGATTAGAATGAGGGGAAAAGCAATCCAGATCCAAGATAGTAGGTGCAGTTGTTGAGTTCACTGGAAGATGAGAGTCCAGGGAACAGGGGATGGCGGAAGGGATATAATCTAGAATAGATGCAGATGCAGAATGCAAATGTTGTGCATAGCATAAATAATAAGATATAATAATCGAACTAGGGAGAGGGGGAGTACTTGATGATCAAGCAACTGCAACTACAGCCCTTGATCTTTTCATCGACGGGGAAGGAGGATGGCACCTAAGTCAATACACCCATCTTTGATTGAGGAGCATTTTCTAGTGGAGTCTGGTCAGAAGCAGATATGGGTGCCCTTGCCGCTACTTCCTCTACTTCTTTTGTTTGAGAGGAAATCTTACAAACCAATGAAAATTCCTTGTAGAGGTGCTCAACCTTGTGGCACCTACGGCATCTGAATGGCACTCATTCGTAGTCCAAGATTTGAATCCTGGTGAAATTCATCCGCTACAGTGTGATTGTTTCCTCCAACCCTTCTCTAGTATCCAAGTAAACCAGTATATGGGAAAATGACGGGTTTCCATATCTGATGTATGATTTTTCATAGTCCATATAGGTGTCGAGTGCATTGCCTATGCGATTGAATATATCTTCAGATCAAAAGTGTAGGCGAAGACCAGGCAGCCTGACCCAAAGTGGTCCATCTCCAATTTGTTCTCTCTCTAGATAAAAAATAGGACTCCAACGCTTTAGCATGACAAGAGCCATCTCTATATGCCAATATCTAGTAAGTGACTAATTTGTGTATTCCTCCTACTGAAAATCGAGCACAAACCATCCTCGAGCCAATGTTTGCACCTTTCGAAAATCCTTGAAGATGTTCCCCCAAATCGCTTTGACCCAAAGTTTGAGTCTATCAACCGAATAGGCATAGCCACGAAATCTTCCAACAAGAACCCTGCCTGTCATGTCTACTACTTCCCCCATGTTTACCCCTTCCCCAAATTTTATGGTCAGGTCCTTGCTTGTGGCCTTCACACACTGAGATTTCATTTCCCTATGAGTGTCGTAGTCAGATGATCCTACAGGGGATCCTACGAGCCTTGGTGCTTCTATTGAGACTGCTGAGAGGAGCGTCGAAATTTGATGACCGGGGTTTCAAAACAGCCGAAGGGGGAGGCTGAGGAGACCTGTGCCACAATAGGAGGGGTAAGTGGATTGGACGAAAGCAGGTCGTGTCTGTTCATTGAATCGAATCCTGTAGAGGAGGGAAGCTCAAAAGATGTAGGGTGGACCAAATTCCCAAATGGAAATGGCTTAAAAGATGTAGGGTGGACCAAATTCCTGAATGGCAATGGCTCAAAAGGGGGTGATGGCTGCGTGTAGGAGGTAAGCAGGTGGAGGGTTGCCAATGAGAGGGAAGGGAAGTCGAGATTTGGGGGCTCTATGGAGAGAGCATCGAAAGGGAGGCTAGATGTAGATGGACCATGGAGAGAAACAAAGGGCGGAGTAATGGAGATGTGCGAAAAATATGGACCATGAAACCCAACAGCTGTAGAATCAGGCGTAGGGTTAGGCCTTTTCCATATACTAGCATAGGGGTTAGGGTCGACAGAGTAGTCCACCTCCTCAAGGTCCATATCTGACCTTTAGAGAACTAACAATGTTATTACAAAGGTTTGATACAATTTTGAGGGGTCTGATCTTGAAACTTCAATGGTCTCTTTACATTACATTGGGCACTAAACTTGAATCTAGATCATTGGTTCTCCTTTCCTTATATTTGATGATCAATTTTGTGTTTAACATTTTATTTATTACTTTTAACCTTTTTTTAATTATTTTTAATGTTTTGTTTTTAATTTTTTAATTTAGTGGACATAGAAATGTTAAATTTTTATGTTAAATGTTAAAAATTTAATCCTACACATATAACCTTATACTAAGCAGACATTGACATTATATTAAATTTTTTAAATGTTAAATGTTAAATATTTACGCTTGAGATCTACCCCCATACTGGGTTGTAGAGTGCCTCTTGGCATAAACAACTCTTCCTGAGTATTTGGTGCCAAATATTCTACAGAAGGTAGGACCTGTTCCTCTTCTTGAACTAGCATGGAAGGCTCATAGAGCTTCAAATTCTCCACAATCACAACTGAGTAAATGCACATGTACGGGGGTAGACTAAGCCAATATCTCCCAAACTTTCTAATATCTCAAAGGGGTAATGTCATAAAGCCTTGATTTTGTCACCGGTACCTTCTAGCCTCTTCTTGTTCAATTGTAACCATACTTTGTCTCCCACCTTGAACAAATTCTTTGTTCAGTGCTAATCATTTTAGGCCTTGTATTTTTCTTGTGAATTTTACAATGGCTCTTGTACTTGTATATGGATTTTCGTGATATTTTCTACAAAATTTTCAGCCATAAAGGCATCCACTATAAGATCCTCCCTCTGATCTAAAAATTTATCATCCTCTCATACTTTGCAAGTCTTTATAGATTTGGGTCTTTAAATGCTCACTGAATTCATAGTTTAATGAACTGTGTATAGTCTATTTTAAACGAACTTAAAGATGAAACAAAATCATATGCAATTCAAAATGGTAAAATTGAAGAAGAGAACAACCAAGTGATAATGAAGTTCACCCCTCTTGGGCTATGTCTCTAGGCCCTACTCCAATGGCTAGGCCACTTTATTGATCTCAACAGCAAAAAGAGTAGACTAAAATATTTGACTCATAGAGTAAACATCCTTCGGAGTGGCATTGTTTCTCCTTCATAGAACTCTCACTCACAAGTTGACTCCCTTTTACAAAGAAATAATGGCACCAAAATAAAAAGGACTCTCTCAATGAATTTGGCAACAAGTCCTCGTACTCATTTTGAGATACAAAAAGCAAGCACAAATTCAATTTCTTAATAATGAAGTGTCGAAATGGTATTTTTCCATAAGCATACTGGGAATATACTAAAAAATTGGCTTCTCTAATAAAGAAATAGATGTTGTAGTTGCGTCCAGAAGGCTTGAAAAACCTTGTCTAGGCTCTCTTAGTGCCTAAAAAGGTCTCCAAATGGCATCAAAATAATCTATGCCTGCAACACAAAAGTACTTGACTCTGGAAATTTTCCAACATACAATGCTCAAATAAAAAAATAATGCTCCCATTATGTTTAGAACACGCAAAAACCCCTGTGTAGGATTTTCTTGGGCTCAAAAAGGCTAAAGAATGACCAAGTTAGACTTCTTTCTCCATTTTTGTGCTATCTGTCCTGCAAAATGACAAGATTGACTAACTAGGTAATGAATTCTTCCTTTTGGTAGACCGTCGAGCGATAAATTCACTTGGGATTAGTGTTGATTACCACGCAAAGGGTACAAATTATCACCTCCTTAAACACGCGAATAACCCTTTAAGCGCCAAATTTTTAGCCTCACTCTTGGTCGCATTATGGCCATGTCGCCAGGAGTTGGGCCATGCACCCACCCCTTTGTCGCTGGCTATGAGTGTGGTCATATGTCGTGCCAATGAGACAGGGGACCAAGGCTTAGTTCCCCTGTTGGATTCGACTCCGTTGTTCGTCGTATGTGTGTCATATGGATTGGGGATAAGGATTAACTGCTTGGCACCCCTCCGCTTCTGCATCCAGTTGCATGCTACCCATGTAACCAAGGGTTGGGGCCACGTGCCCCGCCCCCTCCCCTAAATTGCTATGTTGGTCATGTTAAATGAATGTTGTCAGGTTATACAGTTAAGAACCACAACATGGTGTAACGATAGAGCGCCTATTTAGTTGGAAAAAGGTTGTGAGGTTGAACCTCACCGATTCAATTGGCCTACCAAACAAATTTTTACATGGTTCCTAAGGGCCACATGGCGCCACTTAATTGGGCCACTTCAAAACCAACCAACCAACCAATCTTGACACCTTAACCTATATGACACTGCCACATGGAAACACGAGATTGGCCCACCTATCTACCATATAGCTCAATCATCCTCTAATGTCAGTGCCACATCACCTATATGACCTGCCCAGTTAGTAGCCCAGTCAACCTTGCAAGTTGAGATTTTAACTGTTTTCCAAATATAGTGTGATAAATTTTGCATACGGTTTCGTATTGAGGCGATTCAAGCGTTGTTGGAATCAAAATAATGAAATATACGATTTGGAACCAGTTTCAAGTGATTTCAAGCACTTTTGATTTTTGAGCATATTTTGATCACCTGGATCACCCTCACTCCTCCTTGCTTCCTATATGAAATATCTGAAGGTGAAGGAAAAAAATGTCCAAAACATGTTTTAAATTGGGAGTTACCAATATAAGTGTGAACTACTCTATTATTAGAGTATTATATATACACCATATTTTCATCCCAGATCTTCAAATGCTTTTGATTGTAACCCATCCTAAGTTGCACCAAAGTCCTATTGATTACTATTTTTCCATCTATATAAGGATGGAATGTTGTAAACCTCTTCAACTTCATGTCCATATTCTCCGACAATGTAGTTCAAAACACACTTAGATATATTGTGTCCCTATCTACAATGATGCTCCTCAGTGTCCCAAAGTGCCCCCAAACTTGTCCAAAGAAGAAGTTTTTTACTTCTTTCCCACTAATGATATTTTTAAAGGGCATTATAACACACATCTTTTTTAACTTTTCAACTAACATGAACACGAAATCATGTCCCTTCCTCGTTGTTGGTAAACCTCCCGTAAATTCTATGGAAATTCTTTCCCAAGGATGAGTGGGTATAGGTAATGGATAATATAAACCTTGTTTTCTATTACTGGGCTTTTTGGTACAACAAAACATGCATCCTTTGATAAACCTAGCTACATGTTCTTGCATCTTAGACAAATACAAATGCCTATGAAAGTTGGCCATTGTCTTCCCTACACCAAAATTCCATGAAAACTTGGAGGTGTGAGCCTCTCTTATCAGCTACAAATGCTCACTTTTAGGAACACATAACTTATCTAGCCTATAGAGTAACCCAACCTGGAGAAGGTATACAACAATGCTATCACCATCATGCACATCGTGCTGACTTTTCAATTGTTGAAACAACTCCTTGAATTTCTCATCTTGATGATATGCCTATTTATATGCATCATTGGTGAATGGTTCCATGTATATTATAATTCCCAAAGTTGTGATCTTTGATGTGGGTGGCCTTGAAAGAATGTCGACCAACTTTTTTGTGCTTCCCTTTTTATACTTAATCAATAAATGAAACTACTATAGAAACCACATCCAAATGTAATGAATACTATGTTGTAGCTTACTCGAGGCCTATATGATCCAGAGATAATAAAAAAAAAAAAATAGGATCAGAATAAAAGTGCTCAAAATCTCCCAAAACCAACACCAAATTGTAGTGCTTGTCGTCATGATTCCAATGTCACTTGAATCAGGTCAATCTGATACGATATGAGAAAGTTATGATGTTCTGAAGTTTTTGCGCAACAACTAAAAAGTCAACTTGCAGGATTGAATGGGCTGCTGACTAGGCAGGCTGCGCAACTAACGTCACGCTAACATTGTGAAATTTTATCTATTGCAACTAGTGGAGATTATTATTCTATCTTAAGAATTAATTATGCAGCTTATTTGCTTACGAAAAATAACGAATAAAATCACAGCTGCAATTTTCTCCATAAAAATATTGTGGAAAATAAAATACTGGAAACATAGAAATTATAGCACACACAATTAAATGGACACAACTATTTTTGGATAATTGTCCTCGAAAAAACCTAACTTGGGAAAACCGGTGTAGCAGATGAGGGTTTTATTATTAATATTCAACAGCAATTTTGAGTACAATAATTTAGATGTCAAGCTAGCAATCTAATTTGAAGAAAACACTGGCAAAAATATTGTGAGAATTTTCTCTTACCCACAACTATTTCCTGCCTCCGAAATAGCTTCCCTGACCTTTGTGCTGAGATGCATGTGTCAGCCTCTATGCACTCCCTACGCTGGACCTCGAAAGATTTGACCTTCCTTCCTTTGACTCTTCCCGGAACTGAAAACTTCCTCTTGGAATGTTGTTGCTTTCCTCTTCCACCTACAACAATTTAAACTTTGAAACAAGAACTGATACGATTACCCGTTTCGTTGAGGTAGCAAAAAAATCAACTGATTTTGAAAAGTGGTGATGCATAATACATATATATATATATATATTTTAGCATAACTTTTGACACTTTAATTTTTTATGTACATTAGTTTTTAGAATGTTAATGATTTGCATGCTAACTTTAAAAAGTGTGGATTCTGCATCTTTTTTTAAAAGACTTATTTTTTTACTTTAAATTTTCTAATGTATTAAATGTGAATAATTATTTTCTAAATTTAACAAATTTTGAAGTGGTCTTCTTCTTCATATTTTCTTGTGTTTTTTTTGTAATGAGGTCTTTATTTTTTTTCATAGTTAAAGAAGAAGGTCGATATTTTAAATTTTCGATATTCTACATATTTATATATCGTTAATTAATTTTTCAATGCACATCAGATAATTGTTTCTAAAGAAACGATAATTTTTAACAATTGACATAAAAATAAACATTTTGAACATAAATATAACTAAAAAATTGCACATTTTGATCATTTTTTGCTAGAAATGACATGTCAAAATCACAATTTTTATAGGAAAATTTTAACAAAAAATGGTTAAATAATAGTTTTTTTTTGTTTTGTTTTGTTTTTTTTGTTTTGTTTTGTTTTTTTTTTTTTTTTTTATGAATTTATGTCAAAAAATAATAATAATAATAATAATCACAGTTTTTTTCAAAAAATAATGATTCACATAAAAATTAAAGCAAAAATCACATAATACAAATATTGAACATATAACAACATTTATTGAATGCTTATTCTTCTCATAAAATGTCAAAGTCAAAACATTACAAGTATAAATAATTAATAGTTACAAAAAATGAGCTTGATTTCCAAGCATAACTTAAATTTAATCAACAATATCATGCAATCCAAACTATTCATCCTCTAGAGTTTCATCATTGTCTTCTTCCACAATATTTTCTACTTCATTTTACTCATTTTCCTCTTCTGATGGATCTTTGATGTCTGTGAATCTCCCAATGTATGCATTTCCAATCATTCCATCTAATGGTGGTTGAGGTTCCTTTGCCTTTTTTGCCACACACGACTCATTAAAATCCCCTTTCTTCAACCCAATTTCTTGCATTACATCTGAAAGAAATTGAAGAGCATTAATTCTTCACTGAATAAATTTTCACTGTACTAAATCTTTTTCAATGCAATTTCTTACTTTTTGTAGGAAACATGTTAATGTTGTACCTAATTATCAAACAAAAAAGAAATAATGAAGTAAATTAGTATAATGACATATAAAGTAAGAAAGAAGATATTGAAATTCAATTCTATATAATAAAACTTGTCTAAAAACAAATCCAGAACCCAATCTCCTTCATTTGAACATAATTCTATAAGATAGTTAATCAATGACTGTGGTTTTTGATAAATGTTAATTATCTCTCCTTTTGCTTCGTTATCTTCATATGTTAGTTTTTTCACAACAACATTATAAATTAATACTTGACTATGACTCTTTCGATCTACCTGATTAAGAAACATAGACTTATAGCTATCATCTTTTGTCCAACTATCAATATAGATGAACTCACAATCATTTATAATTGGTTGATCTTCATGATTAAGAAGATCTGACTTTTTCCTTTAACATGAAATAGTAAAATTCCAATTAACTTGTACATAAATGAATTTTTTAACATTAATCAAACATACAATTTCAACGTCTTACCATGTAAGCTACAACTTTGAGTTTGTTTTCCCCTTGAAGCTTATTAATAACATTCCCAATTGTGTGTCTGAATGAAATGTCAAGAATCTCCATAGTGGCAATGATGTGACTTCTACAAATTCCGCAACCACTTTACTAAGAGCTTGATAAGTAAAGGTTCACTATCATAGTCAATGTTTGGGATATTGAAACCATGGAGAATATCTGCAATAACTAGGGAATAATCCCTTTTAGGTATGAGTTTAGCAATGTCTTCACAATCACCTTGTATTACTTGATATTTAATAGTGTCAAGCCTATTCCAAATGAAATGAATAAGATTTGGATCAAGTTCAACATTCCTAAGACGCTTCTTTCGATCTTAATTTTTTCAATAAAGCTCTGAAACTATTTAGTGCTCCAATTGCATCCTTCCTCATCTTTAATAAAATAAACAAATATATGTATAAGTTTTAAAATAAAAATAAATATATATTAATATATATATATATATATATATATATATATATATAGTAATATATGGGATAAAAATGAATGTATAAATCAACATACCTTTTTAAATGCAAGATAAAAATATTTTAGTGTTGATGTAGAACTTGAATCTGGGTAGTTGCGTACAACGTCATCCCAACTATCTTCATTCAACAATTTAACCATTTGTTGTTGTATTTTCATGTAAACTTTGTGACTAGATAGATAAAGTAAAAAAAGTTAATATAACGATATGTATAACAAATACTACCAAGAACAATATGTTATATTTAAAAGAAAATTATAATCTAGAAATAAGTAAAAATTGTAGAATTTTTCCTACAAATTAGCTAGCTTTGATACCATGTAGAATTTTGTAGAATTTTTCTACAAATTAGCTAGCTCTAATACCATGTAGAAATTTCCCACCTATAGATCACCTGGTAATGCAATGTACTAAAGCAAAACACTTGATTTACTTCTACAAACAATTTAGCAAAAGCTTGATTAACCATGAGCAACATCAATAAGAACACATATAACTGATATGGAGAAATCAAATACACATAACATAGAATATATCACTGGGGAAAGCACTAACATAAAACCCCAAAATTATATTTACAATCAAGTGGAAATCCTCTTCAACATACAAAAAGAATCAGCTCAATAGCTATCCTTCTCTCTCTGTAATTAGAAGATCCTGATGATCTTCAATCAAAAGATCTTGATGATCTTCAATCAAAAGATGAAAAACATGGACTACCTAGGCCTCATTATATAGGTTGTAAGTTGGCTTGATCATACCTATTGTCACTTCAGGTCTAACTATGTAGTCATAGAAGAAAATAGATTCCTTCCTCATGCAAGGAATACTTACTAGAAATATCCTAGCATCTAATAGTACATTGTCCCACATCTAATCTCAATTGGGTCTTTGACAGAACTGACATGCAACAGTTATCCATGAGTGAATTCTCAATTATCTAAAATAATAATTGTCACATGCATGCAAGTATTAACAAACTATATTTTATTATTTTAACAACTTGTTAAAATAATCTAATTGGACTTGACTAGTTAGAGCTAAATCAACTAATTCTTTCATTATAGAACTCATACTTATTCCCTCAATCAATGGAGGAAATTAAGGATAAATTCCTCAATTAGTGGGACAACTCATGTGCATGCTCACAAAGACTTCAAATTCGAATTTCCTTAACTAATTAACTCAACTGAATTAATTAATTAATTAATATTTCCAACTAGTGTTAAGACCAAAATTAATTTTACTTCCTATAGATAGACTAGGGGACTGCTATAAATAGGAAGAGACCTAGAAATGGTATTTTTAGAACTTTCTATTTTTATCAGTTTCACCTCTCACCCAATGTGGCCAATGACCTCACTGATCAAACTGTTATTTTTAGACATGTTATTTTTAGTAGGTCTATTTTTAGCACATTCTAAATTTAACTTTTCTTGTTGCACATTTTTCAACACTCCCTCTCAACAAGAAAGGCTTTCTCTCGAACCCGATCATGTAACTCAGGAATTTTATGCATGCAACACATCTACCCAGTCCACTTGCTCCAACAACACTTGGAACAAAAACACTCCCAACTGAGCACTTTGTTGGGTTAGGAACATACTCTGGTGCTGAAGCTCTACCTACTGCTGACAAGTGCTCTCTCTCTGACATCTGCATTACTACAACATCTCCATGCATCTCGCACCATTGCACACCTCTCTGTGCCACCTAGCACTATGTAAAACACTTGTGCCTCTTGCATTACTGCAGCCTGCTAGCTATGCGTTGTCCTGGGATTCCCTGCACTGTCGCTCTCTATGCACTCCATCCACATCTGTCTCTACCCACTTAGTCAGTTCCTGCTACTCCACATTGGGGCTCTTGTAGCAAGGTCCCATCCAAGAGGTTGGGTACCTCAAGGATCCTGCCCCTCCTCCTTGGGATGATCACTCCACATCGCCCCACTTCCTACCTGGAGGTATGGCTACATGTGATCCCTCAGCCCACCTAGCTCGAAGTTTCCCCTACTGGAGGTCTTTGCATGAGTAGATGTCTTTACTCGATTTCCACTCAGCTTCCCCTGTTGTGGCTACTCCACAACCTCCTGAAGCTGTTGCACCAATCGTAGCTCCTCCACAATCGTCTGAGACTTCTTCTGGCTCTGCATATTGAGAGGTAATTTAATCTCCCTCTCAACCACAAAGTATCTAACCTTTGCCTTGCTCCTCAAGGCTTTGCATATATCTTATACTTCAAGTGCATAAAGGTTCCTGGCTAGCACACCAATCTATTTTCACTTTCCTGGCGTCACGAAATTTTCTAGAAAAAAAGCTGATTTAAAATCAGCGATATCTCCCCCATCCGAACTCCAATTCAGCGAATTTTTATTTTTTTTGGTATTTTTCCACAAGAAATCCAAATCTGCTATTTATTTCTGAAAATTTTGTACAGAAATTTTCAGATCTACTTTGCAAACTCTCAGCCCAAAACTCAAAACTTTGAAATCTCCTCTTCTTGTATATTGTTCGTCCTTGATCACCTGTGCTATGATACCATGTAGAATTTTGTAGAATTTTTCCTACAAATCAACTAGCTTTGATACCATGTAGAATTTTGTAGAATTTTTCTATAAATTAGCTAGCTCTGATACCATGTAGAAATTTTTCTACAAATCAGCTAGCTCTAATACCATGTAGAAATTTCCCACCGATAGATCACCTGGTAATGCAATGTACTGAAGCAAAACACTTGATCTACTTCTACAAACAATTTAATAGAAGCTTAATCAACCATGAGCAACATCAATAAGAACACATATAACTGATATGGAGAAATCAAACACACATAACACAGAATATATCACTGGGGAAAGCACCAGCATAAAACCCCAACATTGTATTATCAATCAAGTGGAAATCCTCTTCAACATACAAAATGAATCAACTCAATAGCTATCCTGCTCTCTCTGTAATCAGAAGATCCTGATGATCTTCAATCATAAGATGAAAATCATGGACTACCTAGGCCTCATTATATAGGTTGTAAGTTGGCCTGATCATACCTACTGTCACCTCAGGTCCAACTATGTAGTCATAGAATAAAATAGATTCCTTCTTCATGCAAGGAATACTTACTAGAAATATCCTAGCATCTGATAGTACACTGTCCCACATTTGATCGCACCTGGGTCTCGGACAGAACTGACATTCAATAGTTATCCATGAGTGAATTCTCAGTTATCTAAAATAATAGTTGTCACATGCATGCAAGTATTAACAAACTATATTTTATTATTTTAACAACTTGTTAAAATAATCTAACTGGACTTGACTAGTTAGAACTAAGTTAACTGATTCTCTCATTATAGAACTCATACTTATTCCCTCAATCAGTGGAGGAAATTAAGGATAAATTCCTCAATCAGTGGGACAACTCATGTGCATGCTCACAAAGACTTCAAATTCGAATTTCCTTAACTAATTAACTCAATTGAATTAATTATTTAATATTTCCAACTGTTGTTAAGACCAAAATTAATTTTACTTCCTATAGATAGACAAGGGACTGCTATAAATAGGAAGGGACCCAGAAATGCTATTTTTAGAACTTTCTATTTTAAGCAGTTTCACCTTTCACCCAATGTGGCCAATGACCTCACTGGCCAACTATTTTTAGACATGTTATTTTTAACAGGTCTATTTTTAGCACATTCTAAATTTAACATTTCTTGTTGCACATTTTTCAACAAACTTACTTTTGAAATTCCTTAGACATTTCATCCAATGATAATTCCCCTAACTTCACACAAGATAATATTGCTTTGACAAGTTTTTCATCCTTCACTCCTTGTAATTCTCTCCAAGGTGTGATAGTCATATGTTCTGGAAGCTACTTCATTTCAGGACCTAATTTATTGCTGCTACATATCAATGGTTTAGACTTTTTGACCTTATGGTTTTTAATGTCAATGTTCTCAGTAATCAATTCCCATTATCTCTCAAGTTTTAAATGCCAAATGGAAAATGTTATCAATACTCCTGAATATATCAGAAATTACTTTGCCGCCTTTTGAATTGATTTTCTCCTCAATTTGACAGCATATTTCCATACAATATTTGTTTCAAAATTCTAGATTAACATTTATCTTATCCCCACCACATTTTTCTTCAAATTCATTATGAATAAATCTAGCCCTTTGGATGAAAATCATAGACATCCTATATTCATTATTTGTATTATGATCCCATGCCAATAAATTTTCTTTTGTATCTGATAAACCAACATAAATGATACAATTCATTGTTTCCAAACGTGGGTTATTGGGATATTCCTCCATCAATCACCTTTGAGCTTCTACAGAATGGTTCCCCTCAAGCACATAATAATTGTATTAAAAATATTTTGACTTATCAAATGCTTCTTTGTTGGGAACTTGAATTGGATCAACAAGAAGCACATAATTAACCACATAAGCATATGGATTGTACCTAATCAATGTCTTCAAGTTGTGAACATGCAGGTGGTGTGGCTTTATGAATTTATATTTAAATTGTCCTTCACTTGGCTTATAGATTTATCTAACATTAAGTTGAAATGTATGACCACCCTCAATTATTTTGTCTTTGTTAAGTTATGTCGAATGACATTTTGTTTTGTTTTAAAAATGTCATCCTCTAAATCATCTCTTGGTGTAATGATTTCCCTGTTTTCTTTTGAATTTTCACTAGGATCGTCACTGTTGGCCTTGACTATTTGAGAATGATCAACTTTCATTTTCTTCCTCCTAACATTCACATCATTAACTAGAATAGAGACATTCATGGGCATTGTTAATTTTGGTCTTTTATGTCTCTTCTCCTTTCTAACATCAGTTATAATGTCACCCTCAGCAGTGGCAACATATTTTTCAACGTCAGTTTCAACTTCCTCATGTTCAAAAGTAACATGTCTACCTTTTCTAGATTTATACACTATAGACATTCTTTGTTGATCCCTTGAATGTAGTTTTGTAGCATCATGAATTACTATTTTTTGCTTGTTTGTCATATCTTCTTGTGACCCTCAGTAGAAACTGCTAACAACATTCATAATATGTTGCTCTATAAAATTAATGCCTCCCAACATAATTGAAATATTTTCAATAAATTTATGTCAAACAAAATATCATATGTTAATAAATACTAAGTTACAAAAATATAATGATACAATTACAATAATTCAAAACACAAATATGAATAACAACACTTAGCATATCGTGTGCAATGTCATTTATAATTTGTTTACACATCTTTGTAGATTCCCCTTTCGTGTCATACATTGACAATGATAACTGATATTTAATATTGTCATGTGACTTGAGCGGTTTTGTAATTACATAAACAACTTCAGTGTCAGGTATCAAAAAGATGTCTATGAATTTTTCCAACACCTCATAAAGTCCACTATTGTTAGGGATATCAACATATAGATATATCTGCAACTGTTGTTCGCCTTCTCTATCTTTCAGATACCATATATTTTCTGTAAGATTCACTTCTTTTGATTTCTTCCAGTATGAAATTGTTTTCTTATCGTTTGAGGCACTTGATAGATTTTTAGTTATTAGCTTAGGTTTGGTTCATTCAACAATGTTTTTGAGGATCCACCTTTAATTTTAATTGTCTTTGGTCCAGAAAGATTCATATAAATATTCTTTGATTCCATTTTCCTGCAAAAAATATACATATATATTTAAATCAGTAAATTACAAAAAAAAAAAGCTTAAATAAACAAAATCTAAAAATGATAATTAATCATGAATCATAAATAAATTTGTTAAACATAACCTTTTTAAAAAATTAAAATTAAAATTAAAAAACTGCAGCCCCTTCTCACCCCACCCTCGCAACCCAACAGGTCCATGGGGATCGAGGCCCGATTCTAAGAATCGGCCCTCACCGTTGGCGAGCTGAGCCGAGGGGGTGGGTTCCGCCAGTGGGCACGACTGGGCCCACCATGCCCACTGCAGAAGTAGTGGCCTTCTACGTGCCATGGGGATGTCCGGTAAGCTTGGCTCATCTAAATTTTTAATTTGTAAAAAAAATATAAATTTCATTAATAAAAAAATAAGTATTATTTTACTAGAATATGTTTTTGTTATGGTATTTTACACGAAAATAACAACCCAATTGACACATAACTACTAGTAAACCTATTGAATCTAAAAATTTGCACATGGAAAAAGGGAAACTAACCTTTCAAATTTGATAATCTTTCATTGAATATGTTGTCGATAACAATGTAGCTTCTCCACAAAATCGCTCCAAGTCTTTTAACGAACCTCGAAAAGCCTTGATGTGATGTGACGAATAGTGATAATAAAATTTCTGATATAGCAGAAATTACGGAATTGTTTTATTGCACAGTTAATGTGGGATTAATGTGTTTTTATAAAAAATTCAACATATAAATCTTGTTATGGTGATATAGTAAATTATGATAAAAAAATTACAAAATTGTTTTACCACACGCTGAATGTGGGATTAATTTGTTTGTATAAAAACTTTAACTTATAAATCTTGTTATGTCAATATAGTAAATTCTGATAAAGCGAACATTACATAATTGTTTTACCACATGGTGGTATTAATTTTTTTTTTTATAAAAACTTAACATATAAACCATGTTATGGCATTATAGCAATTTATTTTAAATGTGTGATAGAAAATATAAAAAAACAAAACAAAAAAACATTTGATTGTCTAGTAAATGCTATATAGGTTAACTAAAAAATTAATTTAGGTAAAAAATTTAGTTTACAATTTTAATTTAAAGATTTAGTTTAAAAGATTAATTTCATAAAAAAAATTTAGTTAAAATTTTTCAATAAATTGTAGAAGAAAATTATGGAGGAAAATACATGAAATGAAATTTTTTGAGGGAAAATTTTCAGCGAAAAATTTAGAGTGAAACTTTGGAGGGAAATTTTCATTATTTAAGCTATATGTTATCGTTAGGAGAAAGTGCATTTGTATCATTCGACCTCTTATGTTTGAAAGGCATAGATTCTTCTGATATTGAAGTTTCGCTTTGTGAAGTATCAACATCTTCGTCGTGTAACAACTCTATTCATATTAATGAATATAACAGAAATTATTCCACTATGAATAGAGAGTCAAATATTCCACTTAGTCCTAATCCTAAGAACCATGAGAGTAGCATTAATGAAGGGCAGGATGAATAGTTTCAAATAAACAGAGTCACGGTTTCCACTTAGTCCTAATCATATGGACCATGAGAGCAGCAATGATGAAGAGCATGATGAAGATTTTCAAATTTTCAAATAAATAAAGAGTCGTGGTTTCCACATATTCCTAATATTATGGACCGTGAGAGTGGAAATGATGAGGAGCATGATGAAGATTTTCAAATAAATAAAGAGTCATGGTTTCCACTTAGTCATAATCATATGGACTATGACAGCAACAGTGATGAAGAGCATGATGAAGAATTTCAAGTGAATAGAGAGTTACAGTGTCCACTTAGTCCTAATCCTATGGACTATGAGAGCAGTAGTGATGAAGAGCATGATGAATAATTTTAAATGAATAGAGAGTCACGGTGTCCACGTAGTCCTAATCCTATGGAATATGAGAGCAGCAGTGATGAAGAGCATGATAAAGAATTTCAAATAAATAAAGAGTCGCGGTTTCCACTTAGTCATAATCCTATGGACTATGAGAGCAACAATGATGAAGAGCATGATGAATAATTTCAAATGAATAGAGATTCATGTTTTCCACTTAGTCCTAATCCTATGGACCATGAGAGCAACAGTAATGAAGGCCAGGATGAATAATTTCCAATAAATCGAGAGTCACATTTTCCACCTAGTCCTAATCCTAAGGACTATGCGAGGAATAGTGACGAAGGGCAGGATAAAGCACTTAATCTTAATCCTAAGAACTATGAGAGCAACAGTGACAAAGGGAACTATGAAGAATTATTAGTAAGTAAAGATTCACATTTTCCACGTAGTCCTAATCCTATGGACTATGAGAGTAGCACTTACAATGCACATGATGAAGAATATCCAATAAACATCGAGTCAAATTTTCCATTTAGTCCTAATTCTAATGAATATGAGGGTAGCACTCAAGAAGGGTAAGATGAAGAATATCCTCCAAGTCAGTATTTCAAAAGCTCATATGGTCATAGTGAGGATAATATTCCTCGTAACGATGATGAAAATACTTATACAGATGATAATCCAATGATGGAGATGTTGCTATAAAATATTGTATCAAGGAGTAAGAGGAGACCTTTTCATATCAATCCAAGATGTTCTAGTTATACAAGGGGTAGAGCATAATATCTGACAAGAAGAAGTTCTAGTTCTCTCATTTCAAGTGAATGTTGTCAAAAATATTGCTTGAAACATATGGATTTCAAATTTGCGTGGGAAAAAAGGAAGACATATTTTTCAATGCATAAAAGCATGCAAAATTCATATTTAGTGGGGTGCATGCAATCTACATTGTTAGGTTATGATCATCATATTGGGTCTTTATTTATCTGTAGAAAGGATTTCAAAATGTTTCATTCAATGGGTAATTTTCGTCTATCCAAAATCCAAGAAAATTTGGAAAAGGATCCCACATTTTATTCAGAAGTACATCATAAACGACAGTTTGGACCATTATCAAATATTGCAATGTCATGGATGGAAGACTTCTTTTCAAATAATGGAGAGTGTATTCAAAATAGAGAGGCAATACATATTGCAGATAATTTCTCAAGATGAGAAGTCTACAACTTATACAAAAAATATGTAGAAGGTGTTGAAGGACATGGTCGATTTATTACATATATATATTTTGTGAAGCTTTGGAAGAAATAATTCAACAATGTTCATATTCCTAAGAAGACAAGGATGGGGATTTGTAGTACATGTGATTCTCTTAAATAAAAAATGGACAAATGTGAAGGGGTAGAAAGAGGTAAGCATTCATAACATTAATTTTTAAAATTGTATATTCATCAACTATGAAAACGTATTTATTAATGACTTTCTTTTATGTTGTGTAGAATCCATTGTCAAAGTGCTTCAAGAGAATCACGAACAACAAACAAGTGAAAGGAAAAATTTGTACAAGCATCGAAAGAAGTGTTATCATAATCCAAATAAATATTTGGGTTTGATAATTGATGGTATGGACTAGAAGAAAACACTTCTACCACATTTTGTTCATACACCCAAAAATTTACAGGAGGAAATTTTTGTTCAATATCACTTGGTTGGTTTTATGGTCTTCAATGGGAAAATGTTTACAAGGGTATACCTCACGGCTCCAAATATTCATAATTATGTAAATATGAAAATAACCATGATTCACGATGTGCTTTCTCATTGGTCTGGTAATCTTCCTAAAGTTTTGTATCTACAATTGGACAACACTTTTCGTGAAAACAAAAATCATATTGTTTTTGGATATCTAAACATGCTTGTTGAATTGAGAATTTTTCAGAAGGTAAAGGTTGGTTTCCTTCTTGTTGGGCACACTCATGACCATATTGATCAAATGTCCAGTCGTTTTTCAGTCACATTGAGGAGGAAGGAAGTTGGGAACTTGTCATCATTAATTGAATGTATTAAGAAATCATACATGCCAGAGTCTATTTTGATGTGTTGGAAGAAATTGTTGACATGTGAAAGTTTATTCTGGGATCAGATGGTGAGGAGAAATTCATTGGACAACTCAATGACATTAGCTTCCAACATCAATTTCGTATCAAAAAAATTGATGGGAAAACACTAATATGGGGAAAGACATATTCAACTACTGCAAAATGGTCGTCGTTATCAGGTTTGGCATTTTTGAAGTTCATTCCAGATCATCCAATATTTGCATCAAATATATTGTTATTACAATCAGTTGCTGAAGTTCATAATGCACACAAGTAGAATAGAGATATAAATTATTCTGATTACCTAGAAGAAATTAGAAAAATGTATTAGATATACATATGAGTGCCTTGATATTGTTGATTCATTTTGGTGGGAGTCTTTTTTCAATAATCAAAGTGATGTCATTTAAAGAACAATAGATTAAGATATACCTTTGAAAACTCCATTTATTTCACAACAAAATGTGTCAAATGAACACAAGGCAAGAAACATTGTTGAATAACAACAATCTCAAGGTATTATTAATTCTTCACAAGTAGAGGAAAGAGAAATGTATATTGGTTCCACAAGATCTCGTGAACAATGTGAAGGCATGGAAGACCTTTAAAGGGGTTCAATATAGGATATTAAGGAGGGTTGGATGATTGCAGTACTAGCAGATGGAGATCCCAATGGCTATCTATTCTCGGTTGCTAAGGTTATAAAGGTCATTACATAAAATGAAAATGTTGAAAGTGTTGAATTACATTGGTATGCCACAAATACACACCCATCCAATGGTGTGTACAAGCTAGAGATGGTATTTGATAATAAAAAATTGCGGAAAGAGAAAAAGAAAGGGTACAAATATAAATCATCACTGCACAGACCTATTAAAATTGGAGGATGTTGACATACTTGTTTATGGATTCAATTTAACAAAGAGAGGAACTCTTCACTTCAAGACAATAGATATTCTGAAGAGGTTGTTACCAAAAAGAACAATGTTGAGATGGGAGTCCGCTGAAACCTATCATATATCCAGAAGAATTTTGAAACCTGAAATGGTGGGCATGCATGTGGACTCAGATGGGGCACTAGTTGATGAAATAGAAGAATATGGAACATATTCATCTGTATCCAGTCATTCATCTGAAGATGTGAATTCTGATGGTGTATAAGAAAATATGAGTGATTTTGAATAATTGTCTAAGACAGTTTATATAACTAATATTTGCATCGTATATTGAAATAAAAATTTTGATTTCCATATGGTGTTAAATGAAGTTATGAGTCATTTTTATGTTTGTTAGATTATATGTTTTAATTATGATGATTTTTATTGTTTAGAATATCTACAATGCAACAATAGCTTAGAGATATAATTTATTCATTCAATCTACAAGTATTGACATTTTGGTTAATTTAGTCATGTAATTTGTTCATAATGTCATCGTTTAAATGTGTTGAAAACTTAGAGTTTTTTAATTCTATGTTTGGAAATTTTCCATTTTTTGTATCTTTAATGTTATAGTTGAAAACAATTAGAATTTTAGCGATCTTTAGTGTCATGTTATTATATGTTTAACAACATGGATGAAAACTGATGGAATTTTAATGTGTTTCAGATCCCATTATTTTATCTTTATCGTCATTACTAAAAAATGCTGAAATTATACTTAGAAAACAAAAATGTTATTCTACCTAAAACATTAGTGTGTTTTTTTTCCTCAAAAACAATTGTTTTTTGCAAAAAAAGAATTTGTTTTACTGCCATTTTTTAAATGTGTTGAAAATTAACCCTAAAAAAAACTATCGTTCCAGTACACACACTTTTCATTTTTAGCACTGTTTTCATGTTTTTTGGGGGGGTTTTTTGGCTAAAGTTCTTGTTTCAAAGTTTACATTATTTTTCTACTCAACCTGTGGCTCTATCTTCTCCGTTGAGTTTCTACTATTGAGAAAATCGAATTTCCTGGGTAATTGAGTGTCTACACTGAATGATTTCTCCATCACCACATCGACCTCCTCTTATAATCCTCTGTTGGAGAACCAAGGGCAAGATTGGATCATCTCTAGATCGATCTGCGTGAGATTCTAGATGATTCTCACCTTATCTCAATTAATACTGATTAATTAGCCATATTCCCTAAGTTTAGACTTAGGAAATATTTAAAAATCGGTTAATAATCTAATTGAGACACTTCTAGCTGGAATTTCCAGAAACAATTTCTGGGTTTTTGAGATCTTATGTATTCTAGCCTCTCCCCAAAATTTAGTGACTAGAACACATTTGATACTGCAAAATCTAACACTCCCTCTTAGTGAGAAATGTTACTGCACACCTTGTAGCAGCGCCTTATCTCTGCATCATCTCTTGTCATGCTGCTAATGTCTGGCTACTGCTGCCCACCAACTATTGTGCAACTCTGATATATGTTGCATTTTTGTTGCTGCTAACCCTACCATACTGTTGCCAACACTACAACTCGATCTCATATGTTGCTTTTGCAACTGCAACATCTGTAATATCCAAAATAGCCTGTCTTTGCTACTGAACGGGTTCTCCACCATACCCCTATGTTATCTAAAATAGACAAACCTAGCCCTCCCTAGATATTTCATGAGTATATCTGCAACCTTCTCTTATGTGGGAACATATTGTAGTTGTACTACTCCTTGTTGTACAAATCCCTAATGAAGTGACATCAAATATCGATGTGCTTCGACCTATCATGAAACACTAGATTCTCAAAGAGCTTTATGGAACTCTGATGATCACAATAGGCACTGGTCACCTCCATCCTCTACCTGAATAAGCTAACTAGCAGATTATGAAGCCATATAGCTTCGCACGTAGTTGTGCTAGTTTCCATATACTTTGCTTCTGCAAAGCTCGGTGCTACTGAATTCTACTTCCTGCTACACCAATAAATCATCCTTGATCCAAAACTAAAGTAATACCTGGAGTTACTTTTCTTGTCCACTGAACTACTTGCCCAATCTGCATCTTTGTACCCACAAATTCTGACATCATCCTTTCGAGTATATTTCAACCCATACTTGACTGTGCGACGAATGCACCTCAAAATATGCATTGCTACTACTCAGTGTACCATTTTTTGTTCCACCATGAACTGACTAAGGGTATTGACTGCAAAGCAAATGTGTGGCCTAGTGTTGACCAGATACATGACAAACCTAATGAGATGTCTATACAAGGTGGGATTAACATCCTTGTCATCTGATGTGTCTATATTCTTCCAATTGGTAATCATGGGTGTATACATGGGTTTGAAATCCTTCATTCTGAACCTCTTAAGAATATATGTAGCATATCTTCTTTGCCCAAGGAAGATCTCTCGATTCTTCTGCCACACCTCCAATCCTAGGAAATAGTGCATCAACCCCAAATCCTTCATGTAAAATTATGCTATCAGTTTCCTCTTGAAATCCTATATGAGTCGTGATGATCTTGACAAGAATAGATCATCCACATACAAAACTAGAATGAGAGGCTCTTCCTCCACCATCAAATAATAAAGGTTTGGATCTGTGTCACTCTTGACGAACCCCATTTGCTGCAAGTAGGTGTCAATTCTACCATACCATGCCTTGGAAGTCTGCTTGAGCCCGTATAGAGCCTTCTTCATTTTGAAGACATGTTTCCACTTATCATGAGTCTCAAAGCCCTCTGGTTTTTCTATGGACACTTCCTCCTCTATCACTCTATTAAAAAAGGTTGTCTTGACATCCATCTGGTCAATCTGCCATCCCATCTGAGCTGCTAGAGATATAACTGACAAGATAGAAGTGTATCTGGAAATTGGGGCAAAGGTTTCATCTGCCACATATTTGATCTTATGTATCCACCTCAAACCTAAAAATGATATGTCCTTTTGCCCAGGCACTACCTCCCAAACATCATTCGTCATGATAGAGCTATACTCTTCTACCATGGCATCTATCCATACCTGATGTTGTTCGACCTCCTAAAAGCTGGAAGGTTATGCAATCTGAGCTACCAATGCTTGGTACTAATCAGGATGTGTGTGCTATATCTTTCTCATCCTAGGAGTTCCAATAAACTCCTCTACATCTCTTAATGTCCGACGAACCTCTCTGTTGGCTCAACCACTAGTCATGGGAGGTTCTACCAACTCCTCCTCATCATGTCTCTGCTGCTCCATCTGCTGAGAACTCCCCAGAATTCCTACACCTGAGGAAATATTGGTACTGGTCATAGTACTTGAACCTTATGGATGTCCTCCTGCTTGTCCCACTGTATGCCCCTGTGGCTGCCCCTGCTACTGGACTAAAGGAGTTTTTGTTGATTGATTCTAATCACCTGCAGGTATCTCACAAGACCTTTTGAAAAATTAGTCCTCCATGAACTTCACGTCTCACCTTACTATTATCTTCCTACTGCTAGGAATGTAGATTCTAAATGCCTTTAAGGTTTTGATGTGCCCAACAAAAAAACCCTTCTCTACAGTCTGATCAAGTTTGTGCCTTTTATCTTCTGGTACATGACAATAAGCAACGCTGCCAAAACATTTGAGGTGGATGACTTCTGGCTTCTTCCCTATGAAGACACCTTCTAACGTTCTCTTCCCTAATGTTCTATGAGGAGTCCTGTTATGAATATATATTGTCATGTCACATGCTTCTGTCCACAGAAATATGGGTAGATCCTATTCATTTAACATAGCCTTTGCGGCTCCAACATGGTTCCATTGTTTCACTCTGCTACACCATTTTGTTGTGGATTATAGGGAGTTGTCCACTTTCTCTCGATGCCTTCCTTCGCATAGAAATTTGTGAATTATTTATCAATTGAATCTCCACAATTATGTGACAGAAGCACCTTGATATTCTTCCCTATCACATTTTCCACGAGAGCTTTAAACTCTCTAAAATGATCGAAGACCTCATCCTTGGTCTTTAAGAAGTAGATCTAGGTTTTCCTGGAATGATCATCAATAAATGTGATGAAATATTTAGCACCGTTGAGAGCTCTAGTGGACATAGTGCCACAAATATCTAAGTGTATAACTCCCAACACGCTATCAAGTCTTCTATCACTCCTTGGAAATTCCTCCTTAGCATACTTCTGAAGTACGCACCCTATGCACACATTACCATGTTCGGTTTCAAGTTCAGGAACCCTTTTTACGGTTTATTTCAGCATCTTGAGTGCTCCATGATGTAGATGTCCCATTCTCCTATGCCATAATTCATTCATCTCCTTCCCACTACTACTATTACTACCTAGCAGTGCCATTGGATAATCAATTTGTAACCAGTACAACTTGTTATTTCGAACTCCAATATGTCTTGCCTTTTTCTAGCTCGGGTGTTTGACATACACTTTCTTCCCTATGAATTGAACATCATACCCCTTATCCTATAACTAATATATTGAAATCAGGTTCATACTCAATCCTGGCAGATGCTATACATATGAAGCATCGGTGCTTACTGCTGACTCGACCTAAAAATCTATGGTACCTCTCCTTGCTAGAGTACATTTCATTCCTTTTCCCATAGTAATATGGAAATCCATCTGCTTCTCTTTGTAGTTAGATAAATATTCTCTAACCCCTGTCATGTGAGATGAAGCTCCATTGTCTATATACCAGACTCGCTGTGAAGCTAATCCTATTAAGCAAGTGAATTCTTCTTCCAATTTGGAAGACAAATCTGAAATCTCTTGAATGTTACTTACATCCATGGCTATACTGGAATAGTTTTAGTATGTTATTTATATTTTTCTCCCTACCCAGATTATGCTCTACAACTTGCAGCAAAAATTCCCTGCGTCCAACTAGGATTTTGCTTAACAAAAATCTGAGTTGCAACTGCTCCCTTTGACTGTTAGAATCACTAATCTGGGTAATTCTGTTTTCATGCCTCTCTTCAACTAAAAAATCGAACTACTTCCCTAGTAACTCGAATTGCTTGTTCTGGGATTTGTGCAGTCGCTCTGGGAATTTCGATTTGTTGTTCCCTTTGAACAACGAAATTCCTTTATGCTTCCAAGCTTCCCGACTAATCAGTTAAACTTTGATACCATATGAAATTTTATCTATTTCAACTACTGAAGATTATTCTTCTAACTCCAAAATTAATTCTGCAGTTTATTTTCTTACGACAAATAAAAAATAAAATCACAACTACAATTTTCAACATAAAAATACTATAGAAAATAAAATACTAGAAACATAGAAATTCTAGCACACACACAATTAAATTGACATAGTTATTTTTGGACAATTGTCCCTAGAAAAACCAAACTTGGGAAAATCAGTGCAGCAGATGAGGTTTTTATTATTAATGTTCATCAATAATTCTAAGTACAATAATTTAGATGTCGAGCTAGCAATCTAATCTGAAGAAAACACTAGAAAAAATATTGTGAGAATTTTCTCTCACCCCACATTGTTTTCTACCTCGGAAATAGCTTCCCTGACCTCTGTGCTAATATGCCTGCATTAGCCTCTACGTAGTCCCTATGTTGGCCCTTTGAATATTTCGGGCTTCCTTCCTTTGACTCTTCTGGGAACTAAAAAATTCCACCCAGAATGTTTCTGCTTTCGTCTTCCACCTGCTAGTCACCCTGTGGCTCTATCTTCTCTGCTAAGTTGCTACTACTGAGAAAATCGAATTGCCTGGGCAATTGAGTATCTGCACTGGATGATTTCTCCAACACCACATCAACCTCCTCTTATAATCCTCTATTGGAACACCAATGACCAAGATTAAAATTTAATTAATGGCTAGGATCATCTCTGGATCGATCCATGTGAGTTGCTGGATGATTCTCACCTTATCTCAATTAATACTGATTAATTAACCATATTCCCTAAGTTTAGACTTAGGAAATATTTAAAAATCAGTTAATAATTTAATTGATACACTTCGAGGTGGAATTTCTAGGAACGACTTCTGGGTTTTGGAGATCTCATGTATTCAAGCCTCTCCACAAAATTCTGTGACTAGAACACGTCTAATGCTACAAAAACTAACATACATCAACATGTTGACTTGGACATATGATAGACAAAAGGACCAATTCGGGCTTCACACGTGCCAACATCGTACAACTAGGGTGGCGACATTTGATTGGTTGGTTGTATTTGAGGTGGCCCAATCATGAGGTACCACGTGGCCCAATGGGAGGGTGCCATGTGGCCTTCGAGAACTGTGCAAAAAATTTTATGGGTCGAATGACCAACCCTACAGGAATCAAACTCACGACCTACCGATATAACTACAATACATTACAGTTACACCACGTGGTTTGGTTCTTAACCATAGTGGGGTCATAGTTCCATTTGAATTGAATGATTGACGCATTTGGGGGAAGCGGCTGAGTAGTTATCCCTGGCCCCTGGTTACATGCAAGACCATACAACGCATAGAGGAATGGTGGGAGCTAAGTCGGCGGGAGTGGGCAGTTAGCCCGACCCCTAGCCATATTGTTAACCACGTGACCATGAAATCCAAAGCGGGAGCTAAGTTGGTGGGGGAGGACAGTTAGCCTTGCCCCCAACCACATTAATTCCATGATACCATGATGGAGATGAGTGGGGGATAAGCTGGTAGGGGTGATACATTAGGCTGACCCCCGACAATATGTGTCATATGAACACCTTAAGGGGCTACAAATTTGGCGCTAAGGTCATATTGGCACATTTAAGTAGGTGACAAATTGAACCATTTGTGGCAGGATCAACATCAGTCCCAAGCGAAATTGTCACTCTACGGTTTGTCAAAGGGAGGAATTCATTGTCCAGATTGCCAGTTTTGCCATTTAGTAGGAAAATTAGTAGAGTAAACTTCCAAGATCAATAACTTAGTTGATTTTCAATTTTTTTGAGCTCATGAAGAGCCTAGAGAGGGGTTTTTGGGTTTTTTAAACTCAATGGTAGCATCAGTTTTTTGAATTGAGCATTGTATGTCGAAATTTTTGCAAAGCCAATTCCTTTAGTGTTGTAAACAAAGAGTGTTTTGAAGTCATCTGGAGACCTTTTTGAGCCTAAGAAGAGCTCAGATAGGGGTTTTTGGTGTTCTAAACACACTGGAAATATCATTTTTTGTGATTTTAACACTGTATGTTGGAATTTTTGCAAATCCAATTCCTTTAGTGTTGTAGATAGAGATTGGTTTAAGTCCACATAGAGACCTTGATGAGCATGGAAAGAGTCTAGCCAAGTGTTTTGAAGCTTTCCATATGTATCTACAACAACTATTACTTTAGTAGAGCATCTATTTTTAGTCTTTTCTCAATGTGATTATGGGAAATTACCTTTTCAACACTTCATTATGAAGTAGTTGTATTTTTTATGCCTTTTTATCTTAGCTTGAGTATAAGGACCTATTGTGAGAGAGTCCTTTTCTTTGACACCATCATGACTTACTGTAGGGAGTCATATTTTTGAGTGAGAGTTCTTAGTAGGAGAACATTTATTTGTAAGAGAAATAGTGCCACTCTAGAGTCAAATATGTGTATTGTAATCTTTTTCTACTGAGATCAATAAATCGACCTAGCATTAGAGCAGGGCCTAGAGACGTAGCCCAAGAGGGGTGAAATCTGTTATCACTTACTTGTTTTTTCTCTGCATGTTTATCATATTTAGTTGCATATGAATTTGTTTCACTTTTAAGTTCATGTGAAAACTTAACCACTGATATTTGAATAAGTTGTAAACTAATTTTACATTTGAAGAACCAAGTTTATCAGACTTGCAAAGTGTCAAGCAACGATCAAGTTTCATTTTTAGATCACATGGTATTGGAGCAGGTTCTAGCTAGATTGAAAGCATGGGTGAAAGTTTGCAGCATGCAAGGCTCCTAGAACTAGAGTAGATTAATTCTTCTCTCCAAGTGGAGCATGGAATTAAGAAGATTGCTTGAAACAATAAAGGATGAAAAGAAGAAGTTACGCCTGATGTTGTAGAATGTCATTGAAGAGAAAACTGGAGAATGTTTAGCTACCGAAGCTTACCCCAAGATTAAATAAGTTTTTGGTCATGAAATGACTGGTGATTGTACCCTTTTCCAAATGAAACCATAAGAGTAGTTTCCATGATTCTTCATCTACCAAAGAGAAGAAGGAGAAGATGGTTAAGCTTCAGGAAGAGGACCAAGAGTCTCAAGAAGAAAAGGAGGTAAAAGATACTTTTTGTTCCATTTATTCTCATGATAATGAGCATGCCTCTGTTGCATCATTTGAGAAACATACCAAGGGTATTGGTATGAAATTGTTAACCAAAATGGGGTACAAAGGTAAGGGTATTGGAATTTATAGTCATGGAATTGTTAATCCTATTGAGGTGAGAGAACAACCTTGCCATGAAGGATTAGGATATGTTCCAAAAGGAGTCAGAGAATGCTCCAAAAGTGTAAAGTCAAAGAATTATTCAAGTGTGAAATTTGTGAAGAAATAACTCTTGCAAGTTGAAGGAGGATCATTTCATGATGATGATGTTGATGGAAAAACATATCCAAATAGAGGTGAGTGCTTCAAAGGAAGAACTAAGTTAAGTTATCCTTGTAATTAAATTTCTCCTCACTAGGCTCATAATCAAAAGGACCATCATAAAAGGTATAAATGCATTGATTATTCAAAGGCTTTTTATGACTATGAACAACATGATGATTTGAATCAAATGTTATGCAATGGTTTTCCTTGCACTTTTTGTCGTGCACCTAACCATTGTGTTGCCAAATTCCAAAAGGGAATGCATTAGTCAAGAAAATGAATATGTCTATTGAAAGTGAGACCAAGAAGGAAAATCCTCATACAAGTTCATAGACATTTTTGCCAAGTAATGCTCACAAAAAAATTGTACTTTTTGCAATATAAGCGGTCATTGGATTGAAAAGTGTTAGAAGTTGCATCCACATCTTCAACCAAATAAGGACAAATAGGTCATGAAATCACCTAAGAAGGAGAAGGTAGAGGAATGTTCAAGGCACAACATAACCATTCCTAAAGCAGTTCCAAAATAAAGTGAAGTGTAGAAAGAAAATTCCCTAGCATGGTTGGACTATTTGTTTAATTAAATATTGCATTTCTTTTGTATTCCACATGTTGCATATCCACATAGTTGGTTATTTTGTAAAAATGATGTTGTGAATAAAATCACTTATATGCAACCGTGTGTTCTTTGGAATGCTATGTTAATTTGGCTTGTTTTTAAGTCAATTTGTATGGAAATTTTAGGATGAGCATTGCATTTCATCTAGCATGTCTACAATCGTGTCAAGCACTCATATACACATGTATTTCTATTTGAATCTTGTTTGGGTTATTTTCCAAAGTATTTTTGGATTTTATCTTATGTAAATATTTTGCAAAAGATGGCCATAACAATGTGGAAAAATCCAAGCATTTGATTGAAAAAATGCAGCCAATGCATTAAAGAGTACAAGTGAATCTTGAGGAAAACAAATCAAAGTATAAAGAAAGGAAAGAAAAGCAATGAGTTGATCGTGATTTCCAAGTGTAATATCTTATATATCAGCGAGGAGAAACTTCAAGATGAAGATCATATGATCTGTCAAGGAAATATGGTCATGAAGAGAATGTTAAGATTCCATTGATTGAAAATTTTGCTCCTGATAATTTAGAAGAATTGTAGCACGTCACAATCTTGATAGGAGGATAAGGATTTCATGCAAAGGCAATGTGGAGTACCTTCAAATGGGATAAAAGATACCAATCTAAGCATAGCAAGGTGTATTTATATTGGGGAAGTGGAGTTGTATCCTCACTTATTTGTTGAGTAAAAATAGACTTTTGGTGGTCCAAAAGTTCATAGTGAGGAGATATGATCCAAAGATAAAAAAAAAGGTTTAAAAAATAAAGTGTTCTGAATCTCCCAAAATCAACGCGAAATCATAGCGTTCGGTCCTCATTCCAACATCACTTGAATCACCTCAATTCGACATTGTATAAGAAAATTATGATGTTTTGAAGTTTTTTCCCAACAACTAAAAAGTAAACTACAAGGTTGACTAGGCTGCTGACTGGGCAATGTACAATTGAAATTACGCTGACTAGGATGTATGGCGGACATGAGGACCAATTCAGGCTCGACACATGGTAGCATCGTACAATTGGGGTTGTGACATTTGATTGGTTAGTTATGTTTGAGGTGCCCCAATCATGAGGCACCACATGGCCTAATGGGAGGGCACAACGTGGCCCTAGGGAACTATGCCACAAGTTTTATGGGTCAACTAGCCAACCCCACAGGGATCGAACCCATGACCTGTTGGATATAACTACAATGCATTGTTGCTACACCATGTGGTTTGGTTCTTAACCGTATTAGGGTCGTTGTTCCATTTGAATTGAATGATCAACATGTTTGGGGGAAGGGGCCACATGGTTATCCCTAGTCCCTAGTTACATGCCAGACCATACAACCCATGATGGAACGTTGGGAGCTAAGCCTACGGGGGCAGGCAGTTAGCCCAACCCCTGACCATATTGTTAACCACGTGACCATGACCTCCGGAGCGGGAGCTAAGCCAATGCTTACCCTCGGCCACACTAATTCCCTAAGACCACGATGAAGCAGAATGGGGGCTAAGCCAATGGGGGTGGTTGATTAGCCCGACCCCCAGCCGAATGTGCCCATATGATCGCCTTCGGGGGCTAAGAATTCGATGCTAAGGCCATATTAGTGCATTTAAATAAGCGACAAATTGCACCATTTGTGGCAGGATCAACATCAATCCCAAGCAAAATTGTCACTCAATAGAAGGGACAAATTTGTTGCCCAGATTGCCAATTTTTCCATTTTGCAGGACAGTTATTAGAGAAAACATCCAGGAGGCATAAATTGGTCCATTTTTGGTTTTTTTGAGCTCAAGAAATGACTATAAAGGGGTTTTTGGATGTTCTGAACACAATGGAAACATTAGTTTTGTGAATTAACCACTGTATTTAAGAAATTTTGTAGAGCCAAGTCCTTTAATGCTACATACATATACTATTTTGAGGCCATTTGGAGACCTTTTTGAGCCTAAGAATAGCCTATACATGGGTCTTTGGGCATTCTAAACACAATGGAATTATCCGTTTTGTGATTTGAACATTGTATGTTGGATTTTTTGCAGATCCACTTTCTTTAGTGTTACAAACAGAGATTGTTTTGAGTCCATATATTAGAGATCTTGATGAGCATGGAAATAATTTAGCCAAGGGTTTTAATCTTTCCAGATATATATACAATAATTGTTACTTTAGTAGAGAATTTATTTTCAATATTATATCAGTGTGCTTATAGGAAATGACCTTTTCAACACTTCATTGTGCAGTACTAGTAATATCTATGATTTTTTATCTCAGCTTGAGTACAAGGACCTATTGTGAGAGAGTCCTTTTCTTTGACAACATCATGACTTGCTGTAGGGAGTCATCTTTTTGAATGAGAGTTCTTAGTAGGAGAACATTTATTTGTAGGAGAAATGGTGCCACTCTAGAGTCAAAATGTGTATAGAATTATTTTTATACTGAGATCAATAAAATGACCTAGCATTGGAGTAGGGTCCAAAGACATAGCCTAGGAGGGGTGGAATCTGTTATCACTTTCTTGTTTATTCTCTGCATTGTTTATCATATTAAGTTGCATATGAATTTGTTTCACTTTTAAGTTCATGTGAAAACTTAACCACTTGTCTTTGAAGAAGTTGTAAACTATTTTTACATTTGAAGACCCAATTTTATCAGACTTGTAAAGTGTCAGAGGATGATCGAGTTTCATTTTCAGATCACTACAAGTTTGTAGTGGTTGGTGATCTATGTGGATTACTATCTCCTTTCCCATCAGATATTGTTTCCACTTCTTCATACATTGTACTAGGGCATAGAGCTCCTTGTCGTAGGTATGGTAGTTAAGAACTGCCTCATGAGATACTACAAAATGGTAGCATATAGGCCTTCATCCCTGCATCAGGACCACTTCCATAACATACCCACTCACATCCCTCTCCACTTTGAAAGGCTACTACAAGTTCGATAATTCTAGAAACAATTCTTAACTGATATTTTTCTTTAATTCTCAAAGGCCCTCTATTGTCCCTTTCCCTAATAAAATTTACTCTAGCCACTTGCTATTATGGCATGGATTAGCACTGCTACCATTGAAAACGAGGCTATGAATTTCCTTAGGTACTGTGTTACCCTAATGATAATCATAACCTTAGAAACATTAGTAGGAACCAATGATTTCATGATGGCCTCCATATTGGCAGGACCTATCTTCAAATCTCCTCCACCTATCACATACCCCAAATACACCAAATATTGTTGTGAAAATTCACACTTCTTGAGATTTGCTAACAATTGGTGCTTCTTTAATGTCTGGAGCACCTACATCAAATGTGAGATGTGATCCTCCTAGGTAGCTTTGCATACCATTATATCATCCAAATAGACAATAAAAAATGAATCTATAAAAGGGCACAATATATTTTTCATTAACCTATAAATGTAACTGGTACATTGCATAGGTCAAATGGCATGATTAACCACTCATACAAACCTTTTCTGGTTTTTAAGGTTGTCTTCCAGGTATCTTCTTCTCTGACTCAAACCTAGTGATATCTTGACTTTAGGTCCAGCTTGCTGAAGTATTTTAATTGTTGTAACTGGTCCATCAAATCATTTATTACATATATGGGGTACCTATCCTCAACATGATTTTTTTCAATGCCTTATAATCGATACACATATGCCAAGTCTCATCCTTCTTTGGTACAATGATAATGGGTGACACACATGGTGATGTACTTAATCAAATGACACCCTATTCCAATAGTAGTGGTAATTGTTTCTTCTCTTCACTTGCTTTTATAACATATTTCTTGTACAACCCAATGTTTGGCAATGGGAAGCCATATAATAAACGGGTCTCATGCTCCTACTTCCCTATTGGGTGGAAACCCTTTAGTCGACTCTTAGAACACATCATTATATTCCTGTAGGAACTCTTCCGAATGTTATTTTTATCTCTTAGTACACCCCTCTAACAACACCTTGCCTCTTACTGACTCTTCTACAAACTGGTTTTTTATTAAAAATATTAAAAATTACTTGTGCTTGGTTGGCACTAACCGACAAAATTTTCGACTTGCCTTTGTGCAAATAGATGGTGAAAATTTTTCCATCCTTGATGAGATGGTATTGGTTGGCTCTTTGCATGAATACTTCATCTCACATGTGCATGTAGGAACTTTCAAATACCATGTCGCATACATCAAGGGGAACCACATCTAGTTCTACTTCATCAATAAAATGAGCACCAATAACAAATCTAATTTTGTATTATTTTTTTACCTTCAAATATTTATTCTTATTTACCCATCAAAATGGATATGGGCTTGGATGATCCTAAACTTCCAATCCAAATTTTTTGACCATCTCTGTTGCAATGAGATTCACCTACGATCCTGAGTCAAAAAGAACATCAATATTTGTCTTCTTGACTCATATATTTATGTGGAGGAGTTCGATCATTTCTTTCTCTTCTAGTTGCAGGAGGATACGTAGATTCACCTCCTTCTCTACTAACATATAAAATATCTTACCATCCACATTCGAGCTACTTTCAACCTAGTTGCTCGAATTGGTGGCCATGACACTCTTCTTCTTATTGTCTTTATTTTTGTTCTTCAATTTAAACTATATTGGATGCAACTTCCAACACTTCTCCTCTATATTAACATCAATGTTTTTGTGATTGTTGAGATATTTGCACTGTTGTGTTGTGAATTCTGTAGTTTTATCATTTCCCCCTTTCCACTTTGTCTCCCCTTCCTTGGAAGTGTCTTGTTTCTATTTTTTCTTTGATCCATTGATTTCCATTTCTTTAGGCCTATGTTCTCCAAAAATTGTGCATGTACACAAGCCTCATCCACCAAAATGGGCTTCAACAACATCACTTACTTCAATAGATGGTTGTGAAGACCCCTCAGGTACTTTAGGATTACATATCGGTTCCTTGGGGAGATACCCAACATTATGTTCATTTTTCTAAAAATTTTGGTGTACTCATATACACTTTGCCCCTACTTTTGCCTAAAATAATGCCACTGGATCCACTGGTACTCTACATATAGATAAGGTAAAATTGTGACTTTATTAGGGTTTTAAATTAATCCCAATTAGTCACTAGAGGATATACCTTCAACCTTAAGGTCTTTGTGTGGCTTTCCCACCAAATTAGGGCATGGACCTCTAATTTCATCTACGCAAGCGATTTTTTTTTTTCTTCCTCAATATGATGGACACTGAAATACACTTCTAATTGTTGCAACAAGTGATTTAGCTTTAGAGAATTGATCTCACCTTGATACAACTTGATATCGACCTTCGATTCCATTTTGGATAGGGACTATGAATGGTTCATGATGCTTAAACTACGTTGGTCTCTTTCAGGGCATTTCTTTGGTTGGTTCTCTGTTTCTTCTTGATCTCCTGATCTCTCCTATGATTTATCCTCTACATCAGATCCCATCTTCTTCGAGTATCTTGACCTTATTGTTCAGGGTTGGCATGAGGATATTCAAATTATGACTTATATCTACAACTTATGCTTCCAACTACAAAAACCTCTCCTACATGATCATTAGGTTTATTTACATAGTTGTCAACCATCATTAGGGTTTTATGACTTTTGGCTTAGCCGATCTAGATCCCCTACAAATATCCACAATATATCTAAAGAATATTTCTTTGATACCAATATGATCCATAAAATTCCATGGATATTCCACTGGATAGTTTGTCACAATATATCTGATAGAACTATATTTAAAAATATGAAATCTACACTATTAAGATTTTATTTCTCTTTAGATTTATGGATCTACAGATTATTGTTAATTGTGTATGCATGCAAATTAAAATTACGCAGAAAATAGAGAACACCGAAATAAAAATTCATAAACCAAAATTTGACACAAGATATAACCTAGGAAATACTTTCGGGGGAAAACCCAACTAGAAGGTGATCCAAATCTTTTAACTTCAAGGGTGCATACAGAATCACATATAAAATATAATGCATAAACAAGTAACTTAAACACATGGAAAATAAGTGGAAATCATAAAGCAACCATGAGATTAAAGACACAACGATTTGATTGCAGAGTTCACCTAATGTGGGTTGTCTTCGAGCCCCACTCAAAAGTGGGGAGGCCTTCTTTCATTAAGTGCCAACAATGAAATTAATTACAAGAAACTTTACAAAAATGACCCTTATACCTCCAATTCGTATGATGGCCTAAAAATAGAGAGCTTGGATGGAGAAATGGAGTGCATGGATGGACTCCTTGTATGAAAATGTGCAAAATCAACTATAAACTTATCTAATTATGACACTGACATATATGGCCCTCTAAGGGAATCTTTTCAGCATCTCCAAGATACCCTCGCTCATGGTTCCACAACCTCTACCGCTCAGGGTTCCACTTTGCTCCACTCTTCGTTGGTCCCCTTTGAATGGGTGACTGAGGTGATTATATAAACATACGGGTGGATTAACCAATGTAGCCATTTGGCGGATTGGTTTGGTGCGTTTGGATAGCGTTGGGGTGGTCTGGGGTTCCAACCTTGCCGGACCCACGTGTTTAATTTTGTTGGAATTCTATTGTAATGTGGTTAGGTTCCGTCATGGGGCCACTCGGATGGCATGCCGACCAATTGGCCGGGCGGCTTCAAACCCCACCGGCCCAAGTCCGTTACCACTTGTGGAACATTATACGGTGCATATTTTTTATATATTGGTTGGGCCTTTGGGCTATGCAGTGGGATGGTTTGACCACCCATCACTCTGTGTGTGTGTGTGTGTGTGTGTGTGTCTATATATAATATAGATATAGATATAGAATAGATTAATAATATATTATTTATATATTTATATATATATATTATATATAATATATATAAATATATATATATATTATATATATATATATAAATATATATATGTTTTGTTTGTTTGGCTGGTGGTTGGGCGGGTCTGTCGAGGGTTGGCCACCCACCACACTATTTGATATACATATGATATATGTTGGTTTCGAGGGTGGTGGGGGTGGCAGCCTACCACCCAACAATATATTTTTTATTTTTATTGTTTTAAACATATTAGTTCAAATTTTGTCACTGGAAACTAAGGGTTACTTGAAAAATTAGGTAGGCGAAAAATTCACCTGTTCTGACTACAAAATTCCATGCATTTATATTCTGCCAAATTGTTGCCCCGTAAGTTTGCCACATGGCCAAGTTTGACCTGAACTTTGACCAGCTATAACTTGAGCATATGAACTCGGATTTGAGTGTCGTTTCCACCATTGGAATTAGGGCGATGAGCACTATGATCTGCTCCTGGGGTTCACTTCCATTTGAGGAATTTTATTTTTGAGCTATTTTCAATGCCACTTCTATTTATGGATCCTCTCAGATCATTCCTCCCCACTAAGGAGATTTTGGTCCTCCAAGCGAATGCACACATCATGCAAATTGTCTGTCCTTGTCAAGCCACACTTTCAACATCTACATTACATATAAATATGGTACATTCTTTGCAACCACATACAAATCCACACATGACTCAAACAACCCCATACTTGCCAAGAGTTTATAACACACACTCTTGCTCAAGTTTACATCATAATAGAAACCAATACCCCAACTATCAACGAAAGGCCAAAAACATCATCATTGCCTTAATAAGCGATGGAAAACACATCATCACTTTTACAATTATTCACAACACATGATTTATAAGATGTGTCCATGACAAGCTACTATTTTTTTTAAAACCATCTCTTACTCAATAAAGTGAATCACCATGAATGTGGCATATTTGTTTGTTGAACATTTTCGCTAGCTGGCTTCTTTAACAATGCTTTCTAGGTATGGAGTATCTGGCATGTGACTCTCTGGTGTCCAACCTCGTTGTAGTGACTACAATAATTCCTTTTCCTCCAAACTTTCTGGATTATCTTGGAACGATTATTCTTGGTGCGCCTCTAATGAGTACCCATGTAACCCTCACTATCAATGGAATTTTATGAAGTGTTTCTATCATTTGTTGTTGGTTGGTCGTTGGTTGTCTTAGAGCATTCCCCAACCTCTTTTCTGACATATCTAAGTCCTACATAACAAGGAAATTCCTCCACTTTGATGGCATTCACAATGCCTTGGTCATTAATATAGAAGCCCTTTCCATGATACCCCATTTTCTTCAACAATTTTGATCCAATTCATGTAGTATGTTTCTCAAAAGTAGCGAAATCATTATCATAAAAAGTACATGAAATCGAAGAATCAACTTTTACCTCAAGCTTGTTTTGCTACAACTTTTCCAAGGCCTCCTCCTTTGCTTGTAATTATTGTTGTAATATTTGTTTCTCCTTATCTGCTTCTTGTAGGAGTCTCCTTAGTTTAGCATTCTCTGCCTAAATGCTTTGGTTGATTTGTTCAATTTCTTGGAGTCATGCCACATTTGGTGCTCTTTTCATTTTTGGCACAACATTTGCTAAAATCTTTGTCTCATCACCTAAATAATGACCCAAGTCGACAGGTACATCTGCTGCAATCTCAAGAGCTACAATCTTCATTTCGTCACCTTAATTTGATTCCAAGTCAATTGGTCCACCACCTACAAATCCTGCATCTATGATCTTCTCACCATCCTCTAGTTCAGATTCTTGTTTTTGTTGTAAGTTTGCAACTGTCTTTTGCTTCTCTTTTCTGTCGTTCCTCTTAAGTCTCAATTTTGGATGTGGTTTTCAGCAATTCTCCTCATCATGCCATTCTTTCTTACAATGAGTACAAGAGGGCCTTGCTTCTCTTCTCTTACTTGTTGCTTCCTTCTTTGGGTGGTCATCTTGCTCATGCTTCTCCCTGCTTTCAAGATGTACAATCTTCACACTAGCCTCATCAAGAGACTTAGGTTCAAATAATAACAATGAATGACGCAAATAACTATGCAAAAATTCAATATATCTCATCAACGTCTCATAAGTGTCTAGTGGAAAATTCAATGCTAATGCTTGTTTTCTAAACTCCGTCGTAAAATTTTGAACAGTTTGACCTTTGTTTTGTTTCAAATGTTGCCATTCCATCACGTCCTTCTATTTGTAACCCAATTGGTAAAATTGTCCTCTTAAAGCTTAAATGAACTCAGACCACTATGAAAGAAGCTTACAACTACTCTTACCACCTTGCTGCAATTTTCCTTCCAACTAGACGAGAGCGGTGCCACTCAATCGAAGAGATGCTACCTAGATTTTGGCTTCATCCTCTTTGATTTTTTGTATGTGGAAATAAACTTCAACCTATATTATCCAGTTATCTAGATTTTCTGCATTAGATTCTCCACTAAATACGGGTAAATCAAAATTGACATCCTTGAGCTTGAATAAGGACTTTTTAGATGCATTCCTCTTATTCCTGATAGAATGATGAGAAGAGGAAGAAGAAGAAATTTCATTGGAGGATGGAGAGATAGGGGGATCTTATCCTCCACATTCATCATTTACTGAGGCATGATCATCTGGTTCCTTCTTCTTAGGCTTGATTGTCTTCTCATATTCTGCAAACAACTTGTCAACTTTCTCTATCATGGTGAAGAAGATCTTGCGATAATTTCTCTCTTCCTCCAATCGAGCTTCCTCATCTGCCATGTTTCGTCTTTGTGGTTCATGCCCCACTTCAGGATCAAATGATTTAAGTTTTCATTCACCTCTTTGGAGCTTGTTCCTAGTTAGCATTCACTCATGCAACTCGCATCAAGAAGACCTTCTTTGATACACAACTTGATCCAGACCTTTAACTTCAAGGATGCATACAAAATTGCATATAAAAGAGCATACATAACCAAGTAACTTAAACACATGGAAAAGAAGTGAAAATCATAAAGAAACCATGAGATCAAAGACACAATGATTTGATTATGGATTTCACCCAATGTGGCTATGTCTCTGGGCCCCACTCAAAAGTGGGGAGACCTTCTTTCATTAAGTGGAAACAACGAAATTAGATACAAGAAACTTTATAAAAATGACCCTTATACCTCAAATTCGGATAATGGCTTGAAAATGGAGAGATCGGTTGGATAAACGAGCTACATGGATGGATTCCTGGCACAAAAATGTTCAAAATCGACTATAAACTTATCCAATTATGACAATGGCACCTTTAGCCCTCTAAGATAATCTTTTCAGCATCTCTAAGATACCCTCGCTCTTCACTCCCCAGCCTCTGTCGCTCAGGGTTCTGCTCTATTCCGCTCTCTATCGGTCCCCTTCAAATGGGTGACGAGGTTATTATGTAAATATACAGGCGAATTAACCAATGTAGCCATTTGGCAGATTGGTTTGGCATGTTTGGATAACGTCGAGGTGGTCAGGGGTTCCAACCCCAATGACCCCATATATATATATATGTGTGTGTGTGTGTGTGTGTGTGTGTGTGTGTGTGTATCTATCATGCGTTTAATTTTGTTGGAAGTCTGTTTTTATGTGATTAGGTTCTGTTGTGGGGTTGTCCAGATGGCGAGTCAGCCAGTTGGCTGGGTGGGTTCAAACCCGGTCGGCCCAAGTCCCTTGCCAGTTGTGGCACATTATATGGCATGTATTGTTTGTATATTGGTTGGGCCTTCGAGCTATGCGGTGTCCGGGTTTTGCCACCCACCACGCTATTTAATATGCATATGATATCTGTTGGTTCCGTGGGTGGCAGGGGTGGTAGCTCGCCACCCAACATTATATTTTAATTTTATTCTTTTAAACATATTAGTTCAAATTTTCCTGCCAGAAAATAAGGGTTACTAGACAAATTAAGTAGGCAATAAACTCGCCTGTTCCAACTACCGGATTCTGTGCGCCGAGATTCTATTTGTTGCCTCTTTAGTCTGCCACTTAGCCAAGTTTGACTTGAACTTTGACAAGCTATAACTTGAGCATATGAACTAGGATTTGAGTGTCATTCGCACCGTTGGAATTAAGGCGATGAGCACTACGATGTGGTCTTGGTTTCACTTCCATCTGAGTGCTTTGAGCTTTGTGCTATTTTCAACGAAACTTCTATTTTTTGATCCTCCTAGATCATTCCTCCTCACTGAGGAGCTTTTGGTCCTCCAAAATCATGCACATAGGCTGCAAACTTCCTGTCATTGTCAAGCCATACTTTCAACATCTTCTTTCCATGCAAATCTGGTACATTCTTTGCAACCACATACAAATCCACACATGACTCAAACAACCCCATACTCTCCAAGAGTTTATAACACACACACTCTTGCTCAAGTTTACATCATAATAGAAACCAATACCCCAACTATAAAAAAAAAGGCAGAAAACATCATCATTGCCTTAATAAGCGATGGAAAACACATCATCACTTTTACAATTATTTGCAACACATGATTTACAAGATGTGGCAATGACAAGCTACTATTTTTTGTAAAACCATCTTTTACTCAATAAAGTGGACCACCATGAATGTGGCAGATTTTTTTCATGAACATTTTTGCTAGCTAGCTTCTTTAAAGGTGCTTTCTAGGCATGGATTATCTGACACGTGGCTCTCTGGTGTCCAACCTCATTGTAGTGACTACAATAATTCTTTCTCCTCTAAATTTTCTAGATAGTATTGGAATGCTTATTCCTGGTGCGCCTATGATGAGCGCACATGGAACCCTCGTTATCACTAGAATGTGATGAAGTGATCTCATCATTTGTCATTGGTTGGTCACTGACTGTCTTGGAGCATTCCCCAACCTCTTTTCTGACATATCCAATTCCTGCATAATGAAGCAATTCCTCCACATTAATGGGATTCACAATGCCTTGGCCATTAATTCCAGGCCCTTTCCTTGATACCTCATTTTCTTTAAAAAAATTGATCTAATTCTTGTAGTATGTTTCTCAAAAGCATCGAAATCATTATCACAAAAAGTACATGAAATTGAAGAATCACTTTTAACCTCAAGCTTGTTTTGTTGCAAATTTTCCAAGGCCTTCGCCTTGGCTTGTATCTGTTGTTGCAATATTTGTTTCTCCTTCTTTGCTTCTTGTAGGAGTATCCTTAGTTCAACATTCTCCACCTGAATGCTTTGGTTTATTTTTTCGAGTTCTTGGAGCCATGCTGAAATTGGTGCCCTTTTCATTTTTGGCACAACATCTACTGAAATATTTGTCTCACTGCCTGAACCATAACCTAGATCAATGGTTCCATTTGTTGT
The DNA here is from genome assembly GCA_000404065.3 of Pinus taeda. Lineage (NCBI taxonomy): Eukaryota > Viridiplantae > Streptophyta > Pinopsida > Pinales > Pinaceae > Pinus > Pinus taeda. The sequence goes on from APFE030991249.1 coordinate 52,388, forward strand.
AATCCCAAGAGATGAAATTTTCATTTCGTCACCTAAGTCTGATCCCAGTTAAATTGGTCCACCGCTTGCAAATCTTGTAGTTGTGATATTCTCATCATCCTCTGATTCATATTCTTTGTCTTGTTGCATGGTTGCAACTATATTTTCCTTCTCTTTTCTATCGTTCGTCTTAGGTCTCAATTCTGGATGTAGCTTCTCGCGATTCTCCTCATCATGCCCTTTGTTTTGCACAATGAGTACAAGAGGGCCTTGCTTCTCTTCTCTTGGCTGTTGCTGCCTTCTTCGAGCGGTCATCTTGCTCATGCTTATCCGTACTTTGAAGATGCACAACCTTCACACTAGCATCATCAAGAGACTTAGGTTCAAATAATAAAAATGAATGATGCAAATAACTATGCAAATAGCCAATATATTTCATCAACGTCTCAGAAGTGTCTAGTCGAACATTCAATGCTAATGCTTGTTTTCTAAACTCCTTTGTAAAATTTTGAACAGTTTGACCTTTTCTTTGTTTCAAATGTTGTGATTTTATCATGGCCTTCTGTCTGCAACCCAATGGGTAAAATTGTCCTCTTAAAGCAAAAATGAACTCAAACCAAGATGAAAGAAGCTTACGAATACTCTTACCACCTTGCTACAATTTTCTTTCCCACCAGACGAGAGCAGTGCCACTCAATTGAAGGGATGCTAGTTGGATCTTGGCTTCATCCTCTTTATTTTGTTGTATGCGGGAATACACTTCAACTTATCTTATCCAGTTATCTAGCTTTTCTGCATTAGATTCTCCACTAAATACAGGTAAATAAAAATTGACATCTAGCATGAAAAAGGGCTTTTTAGATGCATTCCTCTAATTCCTATTAGAATTATGAGAAGAGAAAGAAGAAGAAATTTCACTGGAGGACAAAAAGGGAGGAGGCTCTTCTCCTCCACCTTCATGATTTACCGAGGCATGCTCATTTGGTTCCTTATTCTTAGGCTTGATCATCTTCTCATATTTTGCAAACAACTTGTCAACTTTCTCTGCCATGGTGAAGAAGATCTTGTGATAATTTCTCTCTACCTCCAATCAAGCTTCCTCATCCGCCATGTTTTGTCTTCATGGTGCACGCTCCACTTCAGGATCAAAGGATTTAAGTTTTCCTTCACCTCTTTAAAGCTTGTTCCTGGTTAGCATTCACTCATGCAACTCGCATCAAGAAGACATGCTCTGATACTAAACTTGATCCAAATATTTAACTTCAAGGATGTATACAAAATTGCATATAAAAGAGCATACATAACCAAGTAACTTAAACACATGGAAAAGAAGCAAAAATCATAAAGCAACCATGAGATCAAAGATACAATGATTTGATTATGGATTTCACCCAATGTGGGCTATGTCTCCAAGCCTTCGGGCTATGTGGTGACGGGGTTTGACCACCCACCTATGTGTATGTGTGTGTGTGTGTGTGTGTGCATTTTATTTTTTTGGCCGGTGGTCAAGTAGGTCCATTAGTTCAAATTTCCTCGTTGGAAAATAAGGGTTACTAGACAAATTAAGTAGGCGATAAATTCGCCTGTTCCAACCGCTGAATTTCGTGTGCCAAGATTCTGGCAATTTGTTGCCTCGTTAGTCTGCTACTTGACAAAGTTTGACCTAAACTTTTACCAACTATAACGTGAGCATATGAACTCGGATTTGAGTGTCATTCACACAATTAGAATCAGGGCAACAAGCACTAAGATCTGCTCCTAGTTTCACTTCCATCCGAGGACTTTGAATTTTGAGCTATTTTCAAGGCCACTTATATTTCTGGATCATCTTGGATCACAAGGTTAGGCCACTCCGCTCTCTTTCTCTGAATAGAAAATGGTTGCGAGTGAAAAAAAGGCCCATGGACCATGGGATACTACACTGCACAAATCATCTTTGTGTGCTTTCTCCCTATCCTTCTCGACTATTTTGCTCATTTATGGAACAAATGCATTAAAAAGGAATGAAACCCCTTTTCTTCCTAGTGGCCTAGTTATAACACAACCAGATAGCTTACTAGTGGTTAGGTTTGCCTACCTCAACTCTTAATTAGAGTTACAATATAGGCTCTTATAGAGTCTTCTTCATCATAATGATGTGGCTAGCCCCTTTTCCATGAATAATGAGGGCTAACATCGACATCCTCTCGAATTATGTTGGTGAAGAAAGGAAGTTCAACTTCGGAGTGGCATAAGAAAAAAAAATTACCCCCAAAAAATGTTCTTTGATACCTCAAAATGATCAAAGAAGGTTTTAGACCCCAATTTGCCAAATTGGGTCTCACCGATTAAAAATGGTCCTGTGAGGTAATTCCTCCACTTTATCCACTCTGAAAGCATCAATATAGATGAAAAAAACTATAGTGATCAAATCTAGATCATAGGGTGAGAGAGGAAGAGAGGGAAATAGAAATAGTAGTAGAGGGGGGAGAGAGGGAAGTAGTTTAAGGGTTTGAGAGAGAGAGGGGTGGGGAATGGGGTTATAGAGGGAGGAAGGGAGAGAGGGTTAGAGGGAGGTGGGGGGATGGAGTGGGCATGAGAAGTAGTGGGAGGAGGTGGAGAAGGGAGATAAATATATGGTGAGAGAGAGAGAGGAGGGGAGAGGGTGGTAGAGAGAGAAAGAGAGAGAGGCACAACGGGAGGATGATATGGATATATAGTTAATGAGAGAGAGAGAGAAACAAAAATTAGAAAATGTGAGGGATTCAATAGAGAGAGGGAATGAGAGTTGGAGGGAGAGAGCAGGGAGAGAGGGAGATGAGAGAGGAGAAACATATGGACTGATTATTGAAG
>APFE030991249.1:61972-108821 GCA_000404065.3 Pinus taeda
ATTTTTCAAAAACTAGCATTTTGACATAACCATTATTTAATAATATTTGTTTTTAATATATTAATAAATTAATGTGATAAAGCTTTGCCATTTATCTGGTCCCGATGATGAACCACACTTGTTGGTTCCAAATATGTGAGCCAAAAATTTCTCAAAAACTTTGTTTACTTATTTATTTATTTATTAACTTTTTTTTGCCTAAGCAAGAGAAAGTCCTTCTATTAACTTAGGTAAAAAAATGTTTCACACATGTTACAACATATCCTTAGAGGAGAGTGAAGATGCCCTAAATACCCAAAAATAATTTTCCAAAAATCATACAGAAACAAGGCCTAGATTGCCCCGAAATCAAGAGCAGGCAAATAAAACCGAAGTCCGCTCCCAAAACCGACCGAAAATCTGTTTTCTAAAAATCCGACGGTCAAGAATCAACCCAGTAAAACAACGAAACACTAACATTCTAGAGCAGTATTTGTCTTAGTTGCCCGAGCTCAACCATAGGTTCTCTTGCGGAGTGGTTGGGGAATGATAAAGAGTACCTTGCACCTCGTCGGATAGGCTCAACCATAGGGTATAGGAATTCTTTAATGGACCATCCCCGATAGCGATATATACTATGTTAGTTATTATGGGGTTGTATAACATAATACTCGTGTATTTTTAAAGTGATGCATTATCTTTATTGTTACCTATAAAATGTATTTAAAAGTTTTTATTTTAAATAATTATAGGTTATTTATGATGGTTTTGTTATGGTAAGGGTTTTTATTTTAAAGAGTAGTTTATTTAAATTTAAATGGATAGAAGATATACATTATTAATTTTTTTAGGTAGAAAATATACATTAGTAAATTTTTCGTAAAATTATTTAGTAGATGTTAGTGTCTGGTTTCTTAAATAAGGATATGTCATACAATTTATTATTATTATTTTCGTGTTTATTTATTATTTAATTTAAATTAAGATTTAGAAGGCGCCTCAAAGTGAGTAGGTGCGGTTCTCTCTAAACTTTTAATGATAGATGAGAGTAAGGGAAAGAGTAATGGTAATAAGAAATGTAAAGGAAGGGAGAGAGAGGTAAGGAGAGAAAGGAAGAGAGAGGGTGAGAGAGAAAGAGGGGACAAGGCGAGAGGGGAAGATGGAGAAAGAGAGAGGGAGTGAGGGGGGTGCAAGGGCGGATAGAGGTCGGAAGGGTGTTGAGTGAGGGAGGGAGAGACACAAATTGGGAGAGGGAATAGCAGGGGGTTTGTTGTGAAGGAGAGACTGAGTGGGGGAGGGAGGGATAGCGAAGGAGATGGAGGGAGGTGGGGGAAAAAGTGGAGAGAGAGAGAGGAGTGGGGAAGAGTGAGAGAGGAAGGGGGAGAAGAAGAGAGAGAGGAGAGGTAGAGAGATAGACAGACGAGAAGAGAGAGAGAGATTGTGAGAGGTGAAGAGTGAGGAGGTAGAGAGATATAGGGATGACGAGAGAGAATGGCCTTAATTCGATGGTGTTGGATAAAAAAAATTAGATGGTTACGTTTCCCATGAACAACCCCATGTTTGGGACCATAAGGAAGTCACAAATACAAACTGAATACAAACTTATCAAGAGTGCAATGAGGGCCCCATATTGCAACACTTGGTTGTCATTTGCTCTATTATATTCTCTACGCTGAAGGAGATGCACTTACACACTGAGATTGGAGGGTTTGAGTTCATGCCCAACCTCCTCCTACATATTACAAGAATATCAAAAGTAGACCTACAAATGTATTGAGTTAGAAGCAGATGGAGAAGTGCAAGGAATTTGCTTTTTTGTGGATAGGGATTATCAAGGAGTGCTTTGATATATTTGATAGTTATGCTTTCATAGTCTGACAACTAGGTAAAAGTGAGATCATCCCATTCTATGAGTATCTTGTTGGGTAAACAATGACTGACGTCCACATCAATATGAGCAAAGGTGACAAGACCTTGTGAAATACAATCCCCATCTATTCTAACAAAGTAACCTAGGGAGTTTCCAAAAACTTCAAGTAAATGTCAAATAACACAATTGAAGAGAAAAAATTGCAAAACTTACACAAACTAGAGTTGTTGTGACAATGATGGAGGTTGGTCAAATTTTAGGAGCCATGGTTGAAAGGAGAGGTTTGCTTTGTCCCAAAACTAAGGTCCTTAAACGAACACTTTTGGATGATCCTTCGTAGTTTTAAAATTTCCAATTAACAAAACATCAAGGAGGAGCTCATAGTTAGGACTCTTGGTTGATTCAGCGACCCACAAAGTGCTAACAAAAATTTCCAAATCCTAATGAAATGCTAATGACCTAGAATTCACTGCATCCTTTAAGGAATAGGGTTAGGAAGTGGAGGGTGCATTGACACCTCTAGCTCATCCAAAAGGCTTAAGGAAAAATTCATTATAGCATCCTTGTTGATGACATAATATGCTATAAGGAAACCTTCAATGAATTTACTTCCCACACGTAAAAACCTCTATTGCTTTGTTGTGATACTCCTTTGCTTGCATTCAAGAGTTTGGCATTCCTTATGCACATGCATTCAATAGTGGGTTGTATTCGTGGTGAGATGAAATTCCCAAATCTTCTATTCCTTCGATGTACTTTTGCACCTTAAGGGAAATTGCTAGTTATATAGATACACATATGAGCGAATAACATAAATTCACTTAGTGATATCGAATAGTCCATTCGTCCGAAGTGGGATGATCATCGTACAATATAAGAAAGTACCACAAGTAATTTCTTCCATGAGACAATATTCCCCAACATAATAAATTCAAACTCGTTTGTTTGTCTGAACTCGTGAAGACTATTTGGACGGAAACATGGTGGGGGCATAGTCTAGTTTATAGATGAAATAGTTTTTTTCACTTTGGTATATTTAGCAATTATATTCCTTCAAAAAAACAAGATTACATGGTTTTTTATAGAAGTCTCCTTGGGGTGCAATTTTCTTTCCTACACGCCCAAGAGCTCAATCCATATTCATAAACCCCTTACAAACTCTCTTTACCCTAACTCCGATACTCTAACAAATCCCTACAGCAAGATGTTCACCCCGACATTAAACATAAATGCAGCATTTTGCATAGTGGAAATCCCCATATAACCAACTACATATCCTACATTCTAGGAAAATAACTCTCAATACAGGACCCTATTTTTTTCCCCTTTTCACCTTTGAACGTTAGCCCAACCCACTAGATTATCAAGCCCAACATTAGCTGGTTCAATGACCTCATTACTATGAAATACTTCCAGTTCCATAGAATCAACCATGTTTGTCATTTTCTTGTCACTGTAAAAAATGTTTGATTCATGGGTTATTTTGTGGCCGCTTGTTGCCACCATAATTATGGATGAAGCCCCTTCTTTCTCCTTCCTCTAGATGACTCACCCCTATTGTGGGATGAGATGGTGCCCTTGTAACTCCAATGAAAGCTAGGGGGGTTAACTTACCTGAACCTAATTTTGGTCGTTGTGGGTTGTCTCTTCCATGTTCGATTGAAACTTTGGATCCCTTTCTTTCCTTAGGATCCCTCCAACCGCAACTACAGTTCTTAGATGCCTGTGAAGAGGAAGCCCCTTTCAGAAATGGACATATATTCTGAAGGTGAGCTGCTTATTGGCAATTCCAACATCGGAAATTTGTATTTTCATAGTCAAGGAGTTGGGAATACACATCTTCCATCCACTTGAGCTTTATTTTATGTGGTAGACCTTTATTGAGATCTACCTCAACACGTATGTGAACATAGGTGAAAATGTAGTTTGAAAGTCTTTCCTGTGTACTTTAACAAATCTTCCAATTAAATTGCCCACTTTTTTTAAGACATCTTGATGGGTAAAATGAATGGGGAAATTGGACAATATTACACATACTGGGGTAGTCATTGGCGGCATAGTGAGAGGATTGAAGTTTGGAAACAACAGCGGCAAAGAAAGACCAGCTCATCCCCAAAACCATGGACCTTGGTTAAGGATTTTCTATCTATCCTCATGGTTTTTTAAGACCACCACAAAAAATCTCTTTGAGAAAAATATCAATTTCAGATACTAGGTCCAGTTTTGATAAATCCAATCCCTAAGGGTGGATGACGAGGGCCAAAATCCATTGAAGCGACGTATGATTGCCCATCCTAGAAACTCTGCTGCTTTCACATTAGTACCAACATCTGTCACTTTCAGGCTAAAAGTGTCCATAGAGTGCTCAACCACAAAGCCTGGCCCTGAAATATCCTTATAATTCGATGAACTAAGACTAGGTTTAAGGGCTTCCTTAAAATACATGGACTTACATGGACTTAGTAGCAGAAGGATCCCCTCGATCCCCTCAGCCTTGCGACAAGGGAGATTGAAACCTCATTTGTGATTACAAAATCACTGAGAAGGAATTCCTCTTTTAGTATCCCGCCTTTGTACTGAAGCTTCAACAAAACAACTGGGATTCATGTACGTTCCAGGAGTTTGGTAGGGAGCCTTGATACGAATCAGTCGTTGACATCAAGATACATATAGTCCGTTGTGAAACAATTTACAAATATGGTTAAAAATGGCAGGTTTGAAGCTAAAGAACCATGCATTACAAGTTCTTTCTGCAGAGAGTGAGGGACAGATGCATGCTTGCTCTCTTCTTCCTGGTGAAGCATTTTGACAAACATATCCCCGACATCCACAACGCTACCCCACTGTCTCGCTCAGGCAATTGTGCGAACAACCAAAAAAAACCCTCGGATTTAGGCTGAAGTTTCTTCGGAGCCATGACAGTGAGCACTCCAATTTCCGTCAATGCCTCCGCCTGATCCACGTTTGCATTTTCCGGTAGGCTGAAACGCCGAAGAAATTTACGAGGAATAAGCGACATGTTCGCAGCAGTTTTTTTATTATTTCTAGAGAATGTCTCCAAAAATAAATTAGCAAATTGAATTAGTGTACAGTGTACGTGAAAAAACATTACCAAATTGTATTAGTCGTATACCTACTAATCGGCAAATCATTATTAAAATTATAGACATTAATAATTCTACGTCATTGCTACAAAGCAAGAAAATCATTTCCTACCGTATGGTTACAATGTCGAGAATCCTGTCATGGTTCATAATGTATAATCCAATAAGAAACAATGGTTAATCAATGAATTCCAAGGGTTTAGTGAGTAAGAAGAAAATTTAAGTGTAATCTGTTAGTAAAGTTAAATTTTCACTATCCACACGCCTTTGTATTCACATCAAATAAGGTTATATATAAATCTATTTAGTGTTATTTTAAGATAGGTAGAATATCTTGGACACACAATCACTTGGTTGAGAGAATATCTCAACCACACACCAATCAAGGAATCTACTAGATATAACAACCCTAAAGAATAGGAACATACTCCTTTAAATAGAAACTCACAACTAAGACAAGTAGGAATTACATTTTCTAGCACTCCCCTTTAATGACTACTTGTTTCGATATCAATTTGCAACATCTACATCTGGTCCAGTTTGGTAATTACACCTTGTACCTTGTTCATGCAATTGTCGATGTCCATATAAAGGAACAATCATCTACCAGAATGCATGGGTTCCCAACCACTGCAACCGCCAGTCCTTCACATACATGGTTCATCCAACCTCTCGATGAACTTCCCCTAAATATAAAATTTCACCTCATGGAGTCTAAAATCAATATGGCCCACCCAAGTGTATCCATCCCACATGACACACTCTACCAGGTTTTTAAAACTCTCTAACAGAGAGAACACATAACAAAGGGTATGCATGCCTCTCTGAGTCTTATAGCAAGTACATAAAACATTTTAGGACCATAACTAACCATTACAAAACAATATATGACATGTATATTTTCTCTAATTACAATGTGTGACTCATATTTCATCATGGTGATGAGTCTATTCTACAAACACAAACAAGCTTTCACCACACCATTCATATGTTGGAACACATCAATGTTGCTGATAGACTGCCCCAAGCTTTAGCTCATTAACCAACCTTCTCTAGAACCATACTTTCATATTGAATCTTTATAACTTCAATTAGAAATTGCTAGAGTGATTAGTTCTAACGAATTGAATTTACATGTTGATTTGATCATGGCTCAACATGTTTCACTTACAAAACTCAAAATTAAGAACACTAGTATGCAGTGTTATGGAAAAGTTGGTTTCTCGATCTTCACCCATATAGGATGAGTTTTCCTATGTATTCCTTCAGCGTGGCTCATGTTTTAGCTTCTCTCATGGGCTTCGATGTGGCACATTGTTTCTCCTTAGCACATATCCTTAACATGTTCATAAGTTTCTCTTCAATAACATAACTCCTTAGCAGATTCACAAGCTGCTCCTCAAGACCGTCTTCAAGGACGTTCCAAACGATGACCAACACCAGTAAAATAATGCAGCGAACACAATTTACTTGGTCACACGAAAACCAACTCGAAATTCCTAAATCTGAAGGGCATTTCACAATTTATATCTCAGTCTCCAGGTTATTTTTAGTTATTGGTAGCCATGAATCGAAGATGGAACCATCGATCATGAACCCGATGTGATAAGATCCCTCCTTCAACAGATTTGTTCGGTATTCACTTCTGACCAGTCACCTGTCAGTTATCCTTCACATCTAGCCGTGGTAGTCAAGAAAGATGTGGCCATGCTTTGTATAGTCCTCCTCCACTGTTTGACATCAAAATCACCCAGGGTTCTCTCCTCTGATCCAGTAGCAGATCCTGCTCGAGGCTTACTAGAAAGATGGAGATTTTTCTCGAGCCCCCGGCAACGAGCGAAAAAATGTTCAGTCGAAGGGATTTGATCTCCTGATTCGCCGATGGAGAACTTTCAATGGGCCAGGCTCGCATGCCTTGAAGGCCTGCGTGCATTGCCTCTATACTTACAGATCCCTTCCTCAATGGATATAATCACTAGAAGTTTTGTCTGTTAGCACAGGCACCACAAAAATATTCTCCCCACTCAAACAGGTGCACGTTCTACAATCAAACCATGCCTACACAGGTTGACTCCACCCACGCAAGTCAATTAACCAGCTCTATCTACACAGCTTGCAAGTCAATAATCACGCAGAATAGACTACACGACTTCCTGCAATTGATCTCAGGAAGCAATTGATCTTCGATGCAACAATCAACCACAGGTCAGCCTTGTGTGTGAACACCTTGCCTCTTAAGATTTAAATATAGTGAGTTTGAGCGACGTATGCGACCCGCACAATGAATTAACCTTGCCTGATTCACGAGCCTCCTGTGCAGACGGGTATGTGATTCGATTCGCCAATCGGATGAAAAAAACCCCGGAAGAATGAAATCGTCGCTAAGCTGCTGAGTTGCACACAAGATCTCCACTCACACACCAGCCAATCCACTAGCACATGAGTGATCATACACAATCTCAATTCAACCGACTCATATTAAGACTCAACCAAGACTCCAGCTCTTGATGCTCCCAACACTCAATGTATCGGGTCTTCTCTAGAGCACACAAAAACACATAGGTCGACTCACCTTCAACATCGTAGACTGAGCTGCACAGTCTCCTCTACACCTACACTTCGACTCTTCTTCAACGCAACACTACGACTCTTCTCCTAGTCTCAAGCAGTAGTCTATAACGCGACTTTTTGAAAGCCTTTTCGTCGGATTTTTCCGGTCAAAATCCGACGGCAATTCATTGGAATCCCAAGTTTAATAGCTAGTTTCTGCACAATCATTGGCTCCCAGGGGTTTTTCAGGGCGCTGAATCCAAATATGCAGTTAAAAAACCATTTTAACTGCTAAAAATCGAGATTTAACCTCATTTCTTCCGCCGGATTCCGTCACCGGAATCTCCAAAAAGTCGCATTATAGACAACTCCCTAGTCTCAATGCTAACACCATTGACCTTTTGACCTCATCTCACTGTGTAGCAGCCACACCAACAATTTGCAATCAGTCGTCTGCTCGACGCACATCGTCGGCCCGATCTCCTTCGATCCTACAACAATTTACACCCAACAATATTCTCTAGTGGGCTACCACTCCATAAACACAACAGCAACACTGCCATTCGACCTCTGCCAACACTACTAGTACACTAATCTACTGCCACTTGCTCGGATCTCACTCTCTGACTAGCAGACACACACCATGACTGCCAATCTTGGAGGACCTATCGGGATCAACAACATGACTTGCAACAATTCACGAAGCTACTCCACGACCTGCAGCAATTGAAGGCACCACGCACCGGGCACCCACAACGATCTCACTCTTTTACACTGCACCATGCACCAACAGCTCAAACTTTCTTGATAGAAACATTGTTAGATCCACACACCAATTGAGAGGGCACCACGCACCTCAACCAATGCTCCCTCCAATCAACGGGTGTTAGAATGCCAAATTGTTTCTCTAACTAGAGTCTTGCTCCGATCTACTCCTATTTGACTAAAACACTCGCTCAACTAATAGGAAGCCTCGTCCACCAGCGATCGAACAAATAATTTTATTCTTTGTAGGATTTACTTGGTCCCTCCCTTGATGGAGTGATATATAGACCTGCTCTGATACCAAGTTAAATTTTGACGGTGAACACATTTTTGTATTCACATCAAATAAGGTTATATATAAATACATTTAAGGTTGTTTCAAGATAGGTAGATTATCTTGGACACACAATCAGTTAGTTGAGAATATCTCAACCACACACCAATCTAGGAATCTACTAGATATAAAAACTCTAACGAATAGGAATAGACTCCTTTACATAGAAAGTCACAACTACGACAAGTAGGAATTACATTTTATAACAAGTAATGGGCATGCTTTACATATGCTTTCATGATAGTTAAGAGAAATAAATAGATTTACCTAGAGTTAATGTTTACTACAATTTGAGGTGAAATCTTGATTTGTGTTATTCAAGCTAGTTTTTTTACTATATATATAGATTCAGTGCCCTCAAAAACCCCTAGGGAACTTATGGAATATTTGTACCAATTTAGGTAAAGCAAGATGTAAATATGGTTTAGTGCCCACTAAAACTTATGCAAGTGATTACTTAATTTTGTAGGGGAATTATTGATATTGTAATTAGAAAGAACACAACTATATAGCCAAGAAAGTTGTAATTTTGTATAGAATAAAGTCCCGTGTAAACAAATAACTAAATACAAAGAAAATGATGATTTTTTTCCAAAATTGAAGTGTTATTATGTGTGACAAATTTTATCTCTATAAGTAAAAAAAATCTATCATCTTTTAATACATAAAAAAATAATATAAAAAAATAAATAAAATCCATTTCTCCAATTCTAAAAAAGACTAAAAGTTATATTTCTTAATTAAACATATGAAAATAATTAATAGTTTTAAAAACCTAAACTTCTAGTTTTATTCTCATCATAATTTTCTTTCCAACAAGTAATTTCTACAACATAATACCAATAAAACGAATAATTACAAGTTTAATCCATTTATCATACTTTTGTAGTCACAAAATAATCCTTTTTGAACCTTTTTAAGTATAAAACCATATGGGGTGTTGGAAAATGAGCTAGTAGAGGGGGACAATCCCCGCTCCCCACTTCTGAAGGCGTTAAAGAGGGGATGGCATGGCCAATTTTCCCCATGTAGTCACACAAGCAACAAGTTATGAAACTATAGCAAACAATTGTGGAAACTCTTGTGCCCTTTGCATTTTCCTATCATGTTTAAGCTTGTTCCACCATTTTCTACTAATTATGCTCTTTCGTTGGGTTGTAGGAGGGATTTCCTGTTAAAAATAGTAACAAGAAATTCCAATTTAATTTGTCCTTGAATTAAATTGACATTATATTCTCATAGAAACTTGTAATAGTTAATTAAGTTAAATTGACTTAGGAAATTTAAGTTGGAAGTATATCTAGAGTCATGTAGAGTGATCCCTAAATTTAGGGGCCCACGTTGATTTCTTTTGAGTTGTAATTAGATTACTCAGTCTAATTGAGTTATAATCAATTAAATTAGTTCTAACTATTGGAGGAATTAGTAGAGGTCTAGTAGTGGAGTAGTGCACCAGTGCATCACTAATACCACACTAGTTAACCAAAGATTCACTTGTAAATAACTCATGCATGTTAGTTTAGAGGAAGACGCACTTGAGATTAGAGTTCAGGGACAATGTACTATGAGTTGTATAGTTTTCCGAGTTGCATAGATGGTGCATGAAATCAATTGAGGGCCTATGGATGGATTGCGCAGTTATGGAGAGTGGATTTCCCAATTAAATATGGGTTAATTCCCTTAGGGATTGTGCAAGGAAGTAGGGGCTTGGAAGACAATAGAATTGGCTAAATGTTGGCTTGAGTTGGCTTATCAAGCAAAGAGTTAGATTGTACTAGTGCAGGAATTGTTCAAGATGAACAAACATTGTATTTTCTTCTCAAGTCTTCTAGTTAATGCAATATAGCTAGTCGGGGTTTTGAGTAGTTATTTTCCCCAGAGAAATATTATGTAATGTGCGATTAATATTCTTTCTTTTCTTCTTATTATTTTCAGCGATCAATTTTGGTTTCCGCTTAAGAGTAGAGTAGATTCTTGTATTTTTTTTATTTATCATATCACATAAGCCGTTGAATCTAAAAGTAAAAATCAATAGTATAGAAGAGGAGAATTTGAGTTTGGTGTGTAGGTGAAAATCAAATTTTCAAGTTCATATTTCTGAGCAGCAATATGCCATTCTACGATTTGTGAATTGAGTATGCCTTCGAGGGAAACTCGAATTACATAGCTTGGAAGGATAGGATGGATGAAGTTTTAGAAGACAATGGCCTTAAGGAATTTATAGATCACGACATTCCTAAGCCTCCAACATTGGATGCTAAAGATCTGTCTAAATGGAGAAAATGAGTGGCAAAATCGAATAGAATTATCATGGAAGGAGTTCGAGACTACATTGTCTCGAATCTCTAGGATAAGGATACTCCATACTCAATGAAGGCATAGACAAACCTGTTTCAGAATAGCAGTGACCATAGGAATTTGGTACTGAAGGAAAAACTAAAAAAGATCAAGATGGATAAGGCTGACATACTTCCGAAGTACTTGAGAAAGTTCACCCATTGTCGGGATCAACTTGGAAGTGTTAGGATTACTGTTGCTGAAGAAAATATGGTGAGCCTAGCTCTTTTAGGACTTCCCAAGAGCTGGCACAATTACTAGGACTCAGTTGATGGGAGGGAGAAGCTACTAGAGTGGGAACTACTGTGGTCGGATTTGGTATAGGAAGAGATTCAGAGGAACACCAGAGGCAGATCTTCATCAAAGACTGATGATGAGGAGAATTGTGCCTTAGCGGGTAAGGAAAATAAAGGGAAGGAGAATTCATCCCATTCCAAATCATATTATTATCACGGCAGAAAGAAGAAAGACATGTTGAAAGTCAAGTGCTTTCACTGTCACAAGCTAGGACATTTAGCCACAAAGTGTATGCTCAAGAAGGCTAGTAAGAAGCCCTCAAGAGGACCAGAAGGTGATGCTCTTGCCTCACAATTCGAACTGGACTTTACCCTTATCGCATATGTGGTGTCATTGATGATGGGTAGCGTATGGTATCTAGACATTGGAGCTTATTTCCACATGATTGGTAACAAAGATATCTTTAGTAACTTGGAGGAGAAGGATCTACAGACACATATTGAGATGGGTGATGACGGGAGGTATAGTGTTACCGGGCTTGGTATAGTTACCTTTAAGAGGGAGTTGGGTTCTCCCCTCACTTTGAGAGATTTTATGTATGTTCTTGGTTTAAAGAAGAACTTGGTATTTGTTTCCATGTTGGAGGATAGAGGCTATGATGTGATCTTTAGTAAGGGAAAGGTGTTCCTTCATCAATAGCCACAAGACAGGTGAAGAGGATAGGGGTTCGAGTGAAGAATCTCTACAAGTTAAAGGTAGAAGATTGTGCCACCTTGAGCATAAAAGCATAGAAGGTGTAGAGCCAAGACATTGGTAAGTTGTGGCACAGGAGGTTGGGTCACTTGCATCATGGCACTTTGAAAATAATGCAATACATTTCTACTGGTCTTCCTAAGGGTGCACTTGAGCAAGTTGAAAAATGCAAAGGGTGTACGTTGGGAAATTACACCAAGGATTCCTTTCATGTCAAAGATAGTTGAGCACAAGCGATCCTTGATCGAGTCCATTCAGATGTGTGTGGACCATTCTCGACAACATCCACGACCAAACACAAACATTATGTTATATTTGTTGATGATTTTTCTCGTAAATGTTGGATCTTATTCATGCAGAAGAAATATTAGACTTTTGCAAAGTTTTCTGAATTTAAAGAATTGGTCAAGAAAGATACTCGCAAAAAATTTAAAGCTCTTAGGAGTGATAACAGTGGAAAGTATGTGGCGAATGAGTTTAAAAAACTTTTGTGAGGCAGAAGGCATTCAACAAGAGTTGAAAACACCTCATAACCCACAGAAGAGTGGGGTGGCTGAAAGGAAGATTAGAAGCATAGTAGGGGCAACACGGGCAATGTTGCATGATCAGGGCCTACCACTACACTTGTGGGCCAAGGCATGCAACACATTTTCTTATTTGTAGAACAAAATCCCTTGTCGAATTCTTGGGATGAGTACACCAAAAGGAGCATTTCCAGGGAAGAGACCATATGTGGGTCACTTCATAATTTTTGGTTCATCAGTCTACCACCATGTAACCAAAGATGAGTGGAAGAAGCTTGAGCCAATAACAGAGTTGGGGATATTTGTGGGGTACATTGATACACCTCACAACTATTGGGTGTACCTACCAACCAACAAGATGACAGTTGTTCGCAGGGATGTAAAATTTGATGAAGAGAAGGCCATGAGATATTCCATTGAGAGGGAGGTTCAACTACATGTGGTTGAGGAGATTTTAGCTAATAAGGAGGAACCTCAGATTGATGTGGAACAACCACATGCAGAGGTTCAGGGAGTGGAGACACCCACTCATGCAAAGCCTTCTAGAGATGGGAGAAAGCACACTAAAGAGGTTGATACATGGATCTTATAACCAGATGTGATGAGACTGAGCCATCTTCTTTTGAGGAAGTAGTGCAAAAACTGATTTGGGTTGATGTCGTGGTTGAGGAGTATGACTCCATCTTTAGGAACAATGTTTTGGATGTGGTCCCAAGACTGGCAGACAAGTCAGTGGTGAGTTCCAGATGGCTTTATAAGGTAAAGAAAGCAATACATGGTAGTGTGGAGAAACACAAGGCCAAGTTGGTGGCCATAGGGTTTTCTCAGGTGGAGGGGATTGATTACAATGAGACTTTTGCTCCTATTACAAGGTACTCATCAATCAGGTCCATTCAAGCACTGTCAGCGCAGATGGGATGGAAGATACATTAGATGGATTTAAAGACAACATTCCTCAATGACATGATTGAGGAAGAGGTGTATATTGAGAATCCTGAAGGATTTGAGACCTTCAATAGAGAGTCGCATGTGTGCAGACTCAAGCGAGCATTGTACGGATAGAAACAAGCACCCTCTGATTGGTATACCAAGATTGATAGCTACTTCACTAAGTTGGGCTTCACCAAAAGTGAAGCAGATGCAAAACTTTACCATATTGTGGTTGAAGGTAAATTGTTGATTATTGTTTTATATGTTGATGATTTGATTCTGACATGTGATGATAACGTTAGATCTAAGACTTTTGTGATCCATGATGTAGAAGTAAGTTTTTCAGATTAATCATATTGTTAGGATTTGGTCGACGTTTTGAACCAACTAATGTGGTTCATCCTCAGGACAAGGTGAGAAATCCATTGATCAGAAGGAATAAATAGTAAGGATGCAGCATTGCCCAAATTTAGCCATTAAAAACTAGTTGTTGGTGGATTAGTTAGAAGGTAAAGAAATTAATTTTTTAGGGATTAGAGGTAAGGAAAAATATTCTATATTTAGGTAAAAATAGTTGTTAAATAAAAATAGTAATTCAATATTATCGATTGATGTAGAAAACATCTCGCTTATTATGGGTTGACTTATTCATATTAGAAAACTAGCTATTAGGAAAATATATTTAATCCAAAATAATTCAATAACAATTAATAACATTAATTTCATATTATTTAATATATTCATTAGCGATAGAGGGGGCTTAAACCATAAAAAGAATCTAAGATAATTGAACAAAATTAGAGTCAAAGGAAAACAATTTTTTTATGGATAATGAGATAATTATATATATTAATATATTATATATAATTATATATATATATATATAAATATATAATATATATACTGTCTTGATCCCTTTTATTCAAATTGTATATTTATATTCTTTTATTTAAAAAAAAAAAAATGAAATAGGATATAAATAGACAGAATGAAAAAAAAAAAATAAATTGGGATCAGACAGAAACTATATAATATAATATAATATATAGTAATATATAACTAAAATATTAATATATATATTGATAAAAAGAAGGGGAACCACGCAGAAATAGAATAAAATAAACCAAAGAGAAAAGAAGAGGAGAAAGGATAAAAAAGAATGACGAGTTATGATGAGAGAGCTGGAATCCATCTCTTACTCAATTTCCAACCATCATCCCTATTAAGATTTATGGCGTGTCTTTCGATCTTAATCACGTCCCTAAGCTTCTTGTGGTGGAAATGGTCTATCTTAGCGATAAATTTGGATTCTTCAATGCAGACATGGTGCTTCGATTTTTCTACATGCTCAACTAAGGCTGATGAGCAGGAGTGATTGTGCCTGATGTCTGTTGCATGCTTATTGATCCTCTATTTAATAGATCTACCTATTTCTCCAATGTAGGGGATACCACAGCAGCAGGGAACAAGGTAGACCCCTTTCGAGTCCTTAGGGTCAATAGGGTCTTTAACAGATGTAAGAGAATTTTTAATGGTATTGAGAGGCTTGAATGAAGAAGATACATTAATATTCTTGAGGATATGGGAAATCCTATCTGTGGTTCCTTGGATATATGGAAGATGAACCTTAGAGATAGGATTGTCACAAGCAGATTTAACTCTAGGCGCTTTGCATGCCTTATGAAAGGCATTGAGGCTTTGAGATCTACTATACCCATTATTTCTGAAAACTTCAAGAAGATGGGATTTCTTGTGTTCGATGTGGCTATCATCAGAGATTATTAGAGCACAAGTAGCAAGAGTGTTGAGAACCCAAAATTTTTGAGCTGGGAAATGATGAGAACTGGCATGGAGATACTGTTCTGTGTGAGTCTTTTTCTGAAAGACTTGGTGACAAATGGAACCATCATCCATCCTCGAAAGGAAAATGTCGAGAAAGCGAAGGCGACCATTGACATTCTCCTTTTGAGGATGGATGATGGTTCCATTTGTCACCAAGTCTTTCGGAAAAAGACTCACATGGAATAGTATCTCTATGCCAATTCTCATCATTTCTTGGCTCAGAAATTTTGGGTTCTCAGTACTCTTTCTACCTATGCTCTAAGAATCTCTGATGATAGCCACCTTGAATAGGAGAAATCCCATCTTCTTGAAGTTTTCAGAAATAATGGGTATAGCAGATCTCAAAGCCTCAAGGCCTTTCACAAGGCATGCAAAGCGCGTAGAGTTAAATATGCTCATGACGATCCTATCTCTAAGGTTCCTCTTCCATATATCCAAGGAACCACAGATAGGATTTCCCATATCCTCAAGAAGATTAATGTATCTTCTTCATTCAAACCTCTCAATACCATTAGAAGTTCTCTTACATCTATTAAAGAGCCTATTGACCCTAAGGACTCGAAAGGGGTCTACCTTGTTCCCTACTCATGTGGTATCCCCTACATTGGAGAAACAGGTAGATCTATTAAACAAAGGATCAATGAGCATGCAGCAAACATCAGACACAATCGCTCCTGCTCATCAGCCTTAGTTGAGCATGCAGAAAAATCGAAGCACCATGTTTGCATTGAAGAATCCAAAGTTATCGCTAAGATTATCATTTCCACCACAAGAAGCTTAGGGAGGCGATTGAGATCGAAAGGCACGCCATAAATCTTAATAGGGATGATGGTTGGAAATTGAGTAAGAGTTGGATTCCAACTCTCTTGTCATAACTCATCATTCTTTTTTATCCTTTCTCTTCTTATTTTATTTGTGGTTTATTTTATTTTGTTTCTGCCTGGTTCCCCTTTATATATATATACAAATTATTTATTTATTTATTTTTTAAGTTTCTGCCTTCATCCCTTATTTTTTTTATTATTTTCAAAATTGTTCTATTTTATATTTTTTCCTTAGTTGAGCATGCAGAAAAATCGAAGCACCATGTTTGCATTGAAGAATCCAAAGTTATCGCTAAGATTATCATTTCCACCACAAGAAGCTTAGGGAGGCGATTGAGATCGAAAGGCACGCCATAAATCTTAATAGGGATGATGGTTGGAAATTGAGTAAGAGTTGGATTCCAACTCTCTTGTCATAACTCATCATTCTTTTTTATCCTTTCTCTTCTTATTTTATTTTTGGTTTATTTTATTTTGTTTCTGCCTGGTTCCCCTTTATATATATATATATATATATATAATTATATATATATATTATATATTATATATATTATTTATTTATTTTTATCTTTTATATTTATATTTTTTAAGTTCTGCTTCATCCCTATTTTTTTTTTCAAATTTTCTTTATGTTTTATTATTATATTTATATTATATATATAGATATCTATATATTATATATATATATATATATATATATATATATATATATATATTATATATATATCAATTATAAAATTTCAGTTTCTTCTCTGATCTATGTTAATTTATCTTAGATTCCTTTTTGATGGATTTAAGCGCCCCTCTATGGAAATGATATTATTATTGAATAATCTGAAATTAATGTTATTAATAGTTACTGAATTATTTTGGATTAAATATATTTTCCTAACGACTAGTTTTCTAATATGAATAAGTCAACCCATAACAAACAAGATGTTTTCTACATCAATTGATAATATTGAATTATTATTTTAATTTAACAACTATTTTTAACTAAATATAGAATATTTTTCCTTTCCTCTAATCCCTAAATAATTAATTTCTTTACTTTCTAACTAATTCACCAACAAATAATTTTTAATGGCTAACTCTGGACAATGTTGCATCCTTACTATTTATTCCTTCTGATCAATGGATTTCTCACCTTGTCCTGAGGATGAACCACATTATTTGGTTCGAAGCACCGACGAAATCATAACAATGTGATTAATCCGAAAGACTTACTTCTATGTGTTATGATAAGCTAATCAAATCTTGCAAAGAGGATCTTGCAAGAGAGTTCGAAATGAAGGACTTGGGGCTCATGCACTACTTTATTGGCATAGAAGTATGGAAAGGTGATGAGGAACTTTTTGTCTCTCAGGGAAAGTATGCAAATGAGATACTAGGAAGGTTCCACATGGAGAGCAGTAAACCCATGGAGACTCCTCTAGTAGGTAACTGGAGGAAGGAGGACGCTACTTCCAGTGAAGTAGTAGAAGCTACTATTTACAAGCAACTTATGGGTTCACTCATGTATTTGGTGAACACACGACTGGACATGTGCGATGCAGTTAAATAGCTTAGTTAAGTGATGGTTAAGTCGACCAAGCTGTATTGGAAGGAAATCAAGCATGTGTTGAGATACCTCAGAGGCACTACTCAATATGGTTTATGGTAGAAACAGACAGAGGGAGTGAAGTTTCAAGGCCTCACCTATGCAGATTGGATAGGGAGTCCATTCGATAGGAAGTGCACATCAGGAGGGATCTTCAGTATGGGGTCAACATCGATTTCTTGGTACAATAGGAAACAAAGATCAGTCACACTTAGTTTAGCTGGATGAGGAAGATTCTGATTGGTTTGTTTGGTCAGCACATGGATCCAACTGTGATTTACTGTGACAATCATATTTGTATCAAACTCTCTAGAAATCTAGTTTTTCATGATTGGTCCAAGCATATTGTTATTGTTATCATCATCTTCGAGATTGTGTGCAGATGAGAATTATATTGTTGGAGTACATTCCCATAGACGAGCAGGATGCAAACGTTTTGATGAAGGCATTGTCAAGATGAGAATTCGAGTTTCACAGAGGCAGGATCAAGGTAACTGATAATCCCTTTCTTGTTGAGAGGGAGCATTAAAAATAGCAACAATAAATTCCAATTTAATTTGTCCTTGAATTAAATTATGAATTAAATCGAAATTCTATTCTCATAGTAACTTGTAATAGTTAATTAAGTTAAATTGACTTAGGAAATTCGAGTTGGAAGCCTATCTAGATTTATGTAGAGTGATCCCTAAATTTTACGGGCCTAGGTTAAGTTTTTTTGAGTTGTAGTTAGATAACTCAATCTAACTGAGTTATAGTCAGTTAAACTAGTTCGAACTGTTGGAGGAAATAGTAGAGGTCTAGTAGTGGAGTAGTGCACTAGTGCATCACCAGTACCACACCAGTTAACTGAAGACTCACTCATAAATAACTCATGCATGTGTGTTCAGAGGAAGACCCAGTTGAGATTGGAGCTCAAGGACAATGTCCTATCAATTGTATAATTTTTTGAGTTGTACAAATGGTGCATGCAATCAGTTGAGGGCCTATGGATGGATTGCGTAGTTATGGAGAGTGAATTTCCCAATTAAATATGGGCTCATTCCATTAGGGATTGAACAAAGAAGTAGGGGCTTGGCAAGAAACAAAATTGGATAAGTGTTGGCTTGAGCTAGCCTTTGAAGCAGAGAGGTAGATATTACTTGTGCAAGAATTGTTCAAGGCGAACACGCATTTTATTTTCTTCTCAGATCTTCTGGTTAATGAAATATAAATGGTAAGGTTTTTTAGAAGTTGCTTTCCCCAGAGAAATATTGTGTTATGTGTGATTGATATTCTTCTTTTTCTGCTTATTGTTTTCATCGATTAAATTTGGTTTCCGCTGAAAAGTAGAGTAGATTCTTGTCTTATGTTTTACCATATCACATAAGATGTTGAATCTACAAGTAAAAATATACATTCCCCCCCTCAATGTCTGGCTCCTTGGTGTACCAATGAAGGAAGACCCACATCCTCTTTTCCTAGACCTCCATAGCTCTTTCTACACTATTACTCAGCCAATTCAATGTTTGCTCATAGTCCTTGGGGTGCACGTGAGAAGACTGAATGAGTTGCAGCTTAAACATCATCATTACGAACCTTCAAATAATGAATGGAGAGAGCAAGTAGGACCTAAGCTGGTAAAATATATACTTCCCATAAATTCTCATTGGTATTTTTTGTATAATGTTATGTTTTTATTCTCAAACCTAGGATTCTGAGCTACATCATTGTAGTTATTTGCTCCATGGTTTTTATTGTTGTTTTTATCTTTTTGGTTCTCCATTTTATTCAATTCTCTTTCCTCCTACCATTAAATTCCTTGTTTCTTTTGTCCCATCTCCTCTAGCTAGCTCGATCTCAGTGCCCTACCCTTCAGTATGCTCTATTCTAACTTTCCCATAGACTTTCCTTTCTCATACACCCTTCTTTGGAAGCATGTAGCATTAAATTTTGGTCCTTTCCAAGCACCATGCCAAGGAAGAGAATATGCCGAAGGCATGGGTCTAGGGGTCACAGTTCTTTGGGTAAACCTAGAGCATAGATGCAAGCTCAATAAATTGTTAAAAATTATCTCTTTGTTACTCCTGAAATTCAAGAGGAAATCCAACATCTTGACACCTTAACTACTACTAGCTGATAGAATCATTCTGATTCTAAAATTCAAGTTGAAGTCTTTGGATGGGTTATGACACTAGCCATACCAGTGGGCATAGGAGTTAGTATCTCCATTCCATCACCCTCCACTCACAAATGATAAAATTGTTGGGTTGTGTCCCCAAAGAGAAACATGAAGACCATAATGAAATTATAGCTTGCATCGACAATATATAGCATATATAAAGACAATGAAATTCTTGTTTGGCCATCCTGAATGGCCACTTGGCCCACATTGAGAGGCATATTCAGTGTGCGTGTCACTCTCCAACAGGCCCAAGCGCACAGGATCCAACCGTGGTAATGAGTTTTGATGATTGATGCATGCAAAAGGTTATTTTTTTTGTTTATAAGCATGGACTTATATTTTATTTTTTTATATAATCTATAGCTAAGGTATGTCAATTGTATTCAATAAACAATATGTAATATTTTTGTCAAAAGAATAAGACATTTTTCTTAGCATGGGGATGCTCAATGAGTAGACTTATTTTTGCTCATTTTGTTGGAAAAAACACTGATACAATGTTGTCGTTGGTCTAGTTTCCCTTGTGACAAGCCACTATAGTGAGAGGGATGATTGATATGCTATGTAGGTTTGAATTATGTTCTAATGGAAGGAAACTAATTAACCATTAAAATGATTAAATAATTTAATAAAAAATAACTATAAAATTTTAATTTTAAAAATAATTCTAATAATTTATACTTTATTTTTTCAATATCTTTTTGTATATATAAATATTTTTTTAATATATAACTATAAATATAAACTAGCATAGATACATCTTAATCTTGTATCAAATCTCTCGAGGTGAAAACCTCTTCTTTGAGTGCACCTCACCACTAGCTTGATGCAATTTCATTAGTCCTCACGTTGCAACCCTAGATAGATCAACATTCATTTCTGCTCGATCAACAACCTTTCTTTTGCAAAAATGTACCCTTTAAATCTTCAATCTCTTACTACCCCTGTCATAATTTACATCTTGAAATGTGACAAAATGGTCATCAAAAGTAATGTCCTCTTCGGTAATTTTCTCCATCATTTACTTATTTTATTGCAAACAAGTACTGACTGAATCAAGTAGTACAACACTATCAAAGTCCATGTTCATAGCCTCTTCAATTCTCCCTGTTTCAAGAAGACTCTTGGATCTAGTTGATTCAGTTATGTGTGCTCTTTTTGGAGTTACTCTATGAAGAGGCTCTTTATTATCACCGCCACTTGATAACCCATCATGAACTATTTTTTCACTTGCAATAGTTTATTTTCCTTTTTGGCTAGTTGATAAAATCGGATCAGAACTATGTGTGCAAGATGGATATTGTCCCATAGGATTTGTGCCTCTTTTCTTGTATCTTCCTCTTGTGCTAATGATCGCTTTGACATCTACTAGCATTTTTTGATCTTTTGTTTATTACTTTCCTCACTCTGCTCTCTAGTTCTTGGAAACAATTTCCCGTACCTAATAGACTCTAGGTGTTCCATGAAAATTATTCCTCTATCAAAGCCTTCAATAGCTTCAACTTCACCTAAGTTAAAAGCATCTATAGACTTTACAAGAATGTTAGCATGAGAGCCCCAAAGGATATCTTAATTGGTCGAGCCCTCGTTGCAAAGTACCTTGCCTATTGGGAGGTCATGAGGTCAAATCTCCTCGATGCCCTTGGGGTTAGGCCCGATATATTAGGCTTCCTTTGGTGGATCTGTGTGGATTATTTTCCATGGATGCAACAACCACTCAGTGACTGTGAACCATGGTTTCCATTAAAAAAAAATGTTAGCATGAGCCATATTCTTCATAATGACTTTTCCAATTGTAGACGAAAAATAAATAATTTTTTTTTTCTTTTTTTCTGTTCAAATGTAAGTATCCAATGACAATATTGGTTGCATATTTCTACAACAAAATACATATCCAAAAAAAAATCAGCAACAACAATGACCTATTTTCAAAACCATAAGATGGAATAATCGTATTTCTTTGTCTTTCCTCATGTTCTCTTTTTCCTTATAGGAAAATATTAGCCTCTATAGATATTCAAGGAGGCTCTTGTCCAGTTACCATGTAATACACTTTCCTTATAACCACAGCTTGAATTAAACAAAAAATTAAAGAAGTTTTGTGCTTCCACAATATAGGATACCAAAACTGCATTAGTTCCTCATCAAAATTGAATTTAGGATTACAGGGTAAACTATCAAACACATGCCTTGACATGAGATATCTTATCTGATACACCATCATAAAGAATCTATTGTTCTTGGATAATATAACTAAATAGATAATTCATTAGAAATGACATCAACCGAGTTGAAAATACAATTAATTTTGTATGTCTCATAAAGCACATAGAAAGCACATTTCGTAACATTTTTTTGTACTTTCTTGGCTTATTACGTGAGAAAAAAGCCAAAATTAATCCCTAAATTGTTGCCTAAAAAAATAAATATCTACTTGAGAAAGATCATAAGGAACCTCAAAAGTTGGAGAAATGAATTCTCGCTCAATGTCAGTCCCGCCTTCTTTTGGCGTCACGAAGCTATTCACATTGGACAATTCTAAATGCTTATTCGGTTCCAGTTACTGGAGTAACCATTTGAATGCCTTGAAATTTAGAGGAACTTTTGTCACTCCTAGATTAGTTGTCCTTCTTCTTAAATCAATATTATTTGCATAACATAAATAATTCTATGAAAAACAATGTAAACTTTGAAACGAGAACCGACACGATTGTCTGTTTCATTGAGGTAGCAAAAAATTCAATCGATTTTGAAAAGTGGTGATGTAGAATACACATATTTTTTTAGCATAGTTTTTGACACTTTAAATTTATTTATTTATTTTTATTTTTATTTTTATTTATTTTTATTTTTTTATTTTTATGTACTTTAGTTTTTAGAATGTTAGTGATTTGCATGTTGATTTTAAAAAGTGATGATTCTGCGTCAAGCCCTTTTTTTAAAAGACCTATTTTTTTAACTTTAAATCTTCTAATGTGTTAAATGTGAATAATTATTTTCTAAATTTAACAATTTTTGAAGTGGTATTCTTCTTCATATTTTCTTGTTTTTCTTTAATTTTTTTTTTTTTTTTTTTTGTAGTGAGGTTTTTATTCTTTTGCATTGTTAAAGAAGAATGTTGATATTTTAAAGTTTCGATATTCTACATATTTATACATTGTTAATTAATTTTTCAATGCACATCAAATAATTGTCTCTAAAAAACAATAATTTTTAACAATTGACATAAAAATAACCTTTTGAACATAAATATAATTAAAATTTTACACATTTTGATAATTTTTTTTTGCTAGAAATGACATGTCAAAATCGCAATTTTTATAGGAAAAAATTAACAAAAAATGGTTAAATAATAGTTTTTTTTAATGAATTTCATGTCAAAAAATAGTAATAACCATTGTTTTTTTCAAAAAATAATGATTCACATAAAAATTAAAGCGAAAATCACATAATACAAATATTGAACACATAACGACATTAATTGAATGCTTATTTTTCTCATAAAATGTCAAAACAAAACATTACAAGTATAACTAATTAATAGTTACAGAAAATGAGCTTGATTTCCAAGCATAACTTAGATTTAATCAACAATATCACGTAATCCAAATTCTTCATCCTCTAGATTTTGATCATTGTCTTCTTCCACAATATTTTCTACTTCATTTTTCTCATTTTCCTCTTCTAATGGATCTTTGATGTCTGTGAATCTCCCAATGTATGCCTTTCCATTCATTCCATGTAATGGTGGTTGAAATTCCTTTTCCTTTTTTGCCACACGTGATTCACTAAAATCCCCTTTCTTCAACCCAATTTCTTGCACTACGTCTGGAATAAATTGAAGAGAATCAATTCTTTGTTGAATAAATTTGCACTGTACTGGATCTTTTTCAATGGCAATGCAATTTCTTCTTTTTTGTAGGTAACATTCTAGTGTTGTACCTAATTATCAAGCACAAAAGAAATACTGAAGTAAATTAGTATACTGACATATAAATTAAGAAAGAAGATATTGAAATTCAATTCTATATAATAAATCTTACCTGAGCCAAAAAAAAAAATCCAGAACCCAATCTTCTTCATTTGAACATAAGTCTATAAGATAGTTAATCAATGATTGTGATTTTTTATAAATGTTGAACACCCAATATGATTGCTACAACCAATCCCAATTCCATAGTGGAAGTGGGAAGTAATTTCCATGGATTTCATCACTGGGCTGCCAAATAAAGCTAGGCAACATGATGCCATAATGGTGGTGGTAGATAAGTTGAGCAAGGTAGCTCACTTTATAGTTTTCAAATCCACTGATAAGGTGAGTGATATTGGCCATAATTTTGTAAATGGGATAGTGAAACTACATGGAGTACCTAAGAAAATTATCTCAGGTAGGGATGCAAAGTTTACCTCTAAATTTTGGAAGGAACTATATGTTAATCTAGGGACAAAATTGGCTTTTAGTACAATCTGCCATCCACAAATAGAGAATAACAAATTGTTGGAGGACATGCTCAAGATGTATTCATGCACCAGCCAAGGAAGTGAGAGGAGCTTCTTCTAGTCATGGAGTTTACTTATAACAATGGGTATCAAGATTCACTAAATATGAGTCCATTTGAGGCTCTTTATGGTAGGAAATGAAATACTCCTATCAACTCAAGTGATCTAGTGAACTTGGTCCATATCGGGCCTGATATGTTAAAAAAAGAGAGAAGGAAATGATAACCATCAAGCAAAATTTAAATATAGATCAAGGAAAGAAGAAGATCTATGTAGAACAACATAGAGATCATGTGTATCTTTGTATCAAACTAAAGAAAAGCTCACTGATAATTGGGTCTATTACCAAGTTGGCACCATGATTTTATGGGACCTTTCAATTTTTAGGGAGAATTAGGCCAATGGCATATAGCTTGGCCTTGCCAACTAAGGTAAACGTTCATAATGTTTTCCATGTTTATTTACTCAAAAGGTATGTACAATATGTTAATCATGTGATTGGTTGGTTTGTGCTAAAGGGAGAACCAGAGGGAGAGATTCATTTAGAACCTTTGTGCATCTTAGATCATAGGCAAATCAGTCTC
This sequence comes from Pinus taeda, assembly GCA_000404065.3. Classification (NCBI taxonomy): domain Eukaryota; kingdom Viridiplantae; phylum Streptophyta; class Pinopsida; order Pinales; family Pinaceae; genus Pinus; species Pinus taeda. The sequence continues at coordinate 86,867 of APFE030991249.1, forward strand.
CAAAATCGAGTAATCGAGCAGGTCAAGGTGTAGTGGAGACACTTTGGAAAGATAATGCCACATGGGAGATGGCTGAGCAAATGAGGGTGTCATATCCATTTTTATTTGTTGGATAAGTAAATGTGAATATCACTGTAAATAAATGTAAAGAGTTTTGTATATAAATCTCTTTTAAATAGTGTGTGTTTGGGTATACAACATTAAAGACAATGTTCCTCTAGAGGGTGGGTTTGTGACAACCCTGTAGCTAATCCCTCTTGTAATATTTTTTTTTGTAAGCTGGGTAGGTCCTTTTCTATTAACATAAAAGAATATTTACAGCATCAGGGTGGTCTCACCCCGCCCCGAAGGGAAACCGGGTATCTTGACCACCCAAATTTTTTCACATCACAACAAAAATAGAAAGTATCCAACTGTTCATACCATACTTCATGTCCTGTTTCTGTTTCTATTTCCATACTATTGCCTATATACTGCTTCCTATATATAAAAACAGCAAAAGATTTCATGCCTACAGTAAATAAAAAAATGAGATAGATCCCAAAACAGCAAGACATGCCTTTGATCACTACTTTTCAGGCTCAGCTTGCTGAACTTTTTCCTTCTTCACCAGCACTCCACTTGCCACGAGCTGATGCTGCAGCTCCTCCAGTCTTTTTTCTTGCAGAAACATGGTTATGACTATGTCCTTCAATTCTTTTTTCACATTAGGGAGACTCTGAACCATCTCAGCCATCTCCATGGCTACCTGTTCTAAAGATTTTGCCATAAGCCTTTTCATGACCCAATACAAATGAAGAGACTGCTTGTAGAGGGTCATTCTTCCTCTGGTATGGCCAGGATCAGGCATAATAGCAATCCAATCTTCCATCTCTTCTTCAGATTGAGCCTGGATGGCTTCTTCTTCCTAATGCTCCATAATTCTCCTGATCTTGGGGTTATATTTCTCCCTATACTCCTGCTCAGCACTTCTGATTCTGTCTCCAATAGTTTGTCTTGTCCGCCGGTTACCATTTCCCGCAGCAGGCTCAGCTTCCGCCTCCAGGGTTGGGCTGCATTGACGCCCCCTCCATCCTCTTCTCTCCGCCAGATCCTTTCTCCGGCGCCCACCTCGGCCCCTTCGGCCTCTTCCTCCTCTGCCTCTGCCGCGTGGTCCTCCCCTGCCCCTGCCTGCGGAACGACCTGTGCCTTCGTCTGCGTCCTCACTATCCTCATCTAGTAACCTTTTCCATCGATCTTTCCATGCCTCCTCTTCCTGGTTTCCCTTCTGCTCCTCGCTCTCCTCTTCTGATATCTCTAAAACCTGTATATTCGGATTCCCTTCAGCCTCCACTTTTCGCTTGCCCTTCATATCTGCTGCGAGCTTGCTTTGGTCTTCAGGACCCCCGCTACGCATCCATCTTCTCACGCTCCCACTGCCTTCCGCCTCCATTTTCCTCCTTCCTCTGCAATTTACTCCTCCCTCTTTCCTTACGGTAACTTCCAGACTACATCGACGCTCAGGGTATCTGCCTGCAGGTTTCTTGCGCTCCTCACAGCATATATCCCGTCGCCTTCCTTCGTTCTTTAATTGCATCTGATCATCGGTATCATTACCGAAGTTATGTTTGCAGATATGCCCGAGGCCCGTAGCATGATGGATCGATCCTCTTGCCGTCCTTCCGTCCCGTCCAGTGATCAGACCACCTGCTCCACTGAACCGAGGACCTGCACCCTTCATCTGCCGGCCGCTCCATTTTCCTATTGCACTTATGCCTTGATCACCTTCGACTGTGACTTTCTTCGTGCGCCGCCAAAACATCATTGTACTCCTCGCCAACTCATCCAGCCCGATCAGGCGGTCAGTTTCCTCCTGTAGAAAGCTTTGTTGCTTCCTCATGATCATGGTTTAAAATTGTTTTAAGACCATCCCAGCTGTGATCCCTCTCCAGTGATGACCAACTTCTATCCAGTTTACTACCTGCTTCCTTACTACCCCAATTTGCAAGGAAATCCGCCGCCTTGTTCCCATCTCGTCGGACATGCTTGATGGTTTTATAATCAATCTTGTTTAGCAATTCCTCAATGTCTTTGATGATGGCTGCTGTCCTCCAACTTTTAGCGACTTTATCCCACCTCTGCCCATCCTTGAGTTTCCGCAACATCTCAATCGTGATTTGCGAATCTCCTTCAATTTCCAGGTTCAAGTATCTATTTCGAACAGTTATCCTCAGGCCTTCGTGAACAGCCCAAAGTTCAGCTTCATTGTTCGTCATCTCTCCTACCCATTCAGCAAAAACCCATCTGGCTTTTCCTTCTCCATCCCGAAAGATACCTCCAAGACCTGCCGGACCTGGGTTACCCTTCGAAGCTCCATCGAAGTTTAGTTTAATGGAGTGAATCCCGGGGTAGCTAAAACGATTTGGACTTTGAACCTGCGGGTTGCTTTGTCTCTCTTTTCTTGGATAGATCAAATTGAATTCTAGGTTTAGCAGTGAGGCTATTCTCCCTTCCTGTTGGTCCATCTTCCAATCTTCCTCATCCCATCTGTCTGAAAGCACAGTTTCCCTGATTGCTTTACTTATCTCTTCCCAAACCTTTTCTAGCCTACTGTTTTGCCCCCTGAAAATTCTTTTATTGCGTTCCTTCCATATGAACCAGATCACAAAGCCAACTGCTAGGCTCCATATTCTTCTGACCACTTTACTTTGGAATTGCCCTGTTCCCCATTGTCCTATGGTCAATCGAATATTTGTCTGGTCTCTCATTGTTCTACCAAACAGACCTCTGATCTTTTCCCAAATGTTTTATGCGAAAGGACACTTATTTAGAAGATGTTCTTGATTCTCTGCTTCTCTGTTACATAGGCTGCATCTTGACGGGCCTTGAAAACCCCTCTTTATGATTTTATCCCATGTTAAAATCTTTCCTTTTCTAACCAACCAGGCAAAGATTGTGACTTTTGGCCACCATTTTCCTTCCCATATCTTCTTCCAATCTTGATCTTCTTCATCCTGATTCTGCCTTGTAGTCAAGAAGTAGGCTTCCTTTACTGTGAAAGACCCTCTCATTGTTTTGCCCCATCTTAGGATGTCCTCGCCAGTCCTGTTTCGTATTTTCCTAAGATCCATTTCTCTAAGGTAACCTTCCTCTATCTCGCTATTTATGTTGTCAGTCCATTCTCCTGGTTTTTTCCACTTTCTCCATATTTCTCTGTTCTCTTCTTCTACCCAATAGTCCTTTACATTATCCATCCCTAGCCTCTGTGCTCTCTGTTGAAGGTCTTGAAGGGTTTGTATTTCATTCATCTTTCTTTTTTGTTGCCATCCATCTTCCCAGAATTTAGCTTTCTCTCCCCCCCGAATCTCCCAGAAAGCATACTGCTTAATCAATTCTCTGTTCTGGCTTGCCAAGTTCCAAATTGATGATCCTTTTGGGGTGTTTTGGATTCTCAGTTTTTCCTCTGTTTGTTCCGGCATATTATATTTGTATTCCAAGATCTTCTTCCATACATCTGTCCCTCCTTGCAGCCACCTCCACCATAATTTAGCCCCTAGAACCTTATTTAGAGTTTCAGGGTCCCTCACCCCCAAACCTCCTTCTTCCTTCCTTTGGATCAGATTTGCCCAAGAAACGAGGGCCCATTTTCTCTGTTGAGTTGGTCCTCCCCATATAAACTTTCCAAAAATATCCCTTAGTTTTGCACAAACGCCTTTCGATGCTGCTCTTATAGACAGGGTATACACTGGAATTGATTGGAGAACAGCCTTTAGAAGGACTATGCGGCTGGCGATGTTCAGAGATCGGAACGACCAGTTTGATAACCTCCTTTTTATTTTGTCAATAACCTCCTGCCAATTCTTCATGCGTGTTGGGTGGATGTCCAGTTGATTACCTAGATACTTAGTAGGAAGTTCTCCTTGTTTGAATCCCAAGGTTCTTGTGAGGTGAGCCTTTATTGCCTCCGGGGTATTAAAAATGAAAGTGCACGATTTATCCTTATTGATCTCCATGCCAGACGCTTCCGAAAAAACCTCCAAAACTTCCTTGATTATTCTGACTTCCCTGAGGCTGACTTCTCCGAATAGCATTATATCATCAACAAATTGTTGATGTGTGATGACTAAATTGTTTCCCCAAAGCTTTAAGCCTCTAAGCTTATTTCTCCTAGATTCTCTTTTTATGATTCGCCCGAGACCATCTGCTGCTAAAATAAAGAGAAAGGGTGATAATGGATCACCTTGCCTTATCCCCCTAGAGGCGTTAAAGGGTTTTGAAGGATTACCATTGACCAATATTGAGAAAATGGGAGTGGAGACCATACTGAATATCCATTCAATCCAGCGCTTTTCAAAATCGTATGCTTCCAACACCGCACAGAGATATCTCCAGTTCAAGCGATCATACGCCTTTGAGAGATCCAACTTAATCATCATTCCTTTCCTCTTATGTTGATTGAGGGAGTGAATCATCTCTTGGGCCACCACTAAACCATCTAGAATTTTCCTTCCTTCAACAAAACCCGTTTGTTCAGGGGAGATGATGCTTGGGAGGAGCGGTTTCAATCTTTTTGCCACCAAAGTTGCAATTATTTTATAAATAACATTGCACAGAGCAATGGGACGGAATCCTTGAGCTTCCTCAGAGTTATTAGTTTTAGGAATTAAAGTTATAAAGGTGGCATTCATACCTGACCACATTCTGTGCTTTACCCGAGATTCTTCGACCACTTCCAGGATGTCCTGTCCTAGAAACTGCCAGCCAGCTTGATAAAATTCAGTCGTAAAGCCATCCGGACCCTGTGCTTTTCCTTTTTTCATGTTCATAATTACCTCTTCGACTTCTGCTAGTGTTGCTGCGTGCATGAGTCCTTTGTTCTGCTCCTCTGTGATCATTTTTGGGATTTCCTTACAGATTTGATTGATTGCTACCCCTCTGTCATCCTGGGATTCAGTGAGGATCCCCTTATGATAGTCATTTAGGACTTGCTCTATTCCTTCTTGTTCTATTACTTTCTCTCCTGCTTCATTTTTAATTGAGAAGATCCAGTTCTGTTGCCTGTGTTGAATCATTGCTTGATGAAAGAATTTAGTATTCCTCTCTCCTTCCCGTAGCCAATTTATTCTGGACTTCTGTCTCCATAGGATCTCCTCCTGTTTTCTCCTTTCCTCCAGCTGGCTTATTAAACTGCTCTCCTCCTTGCACCTTTCTTCATCTCTTCCCTCCAGGATAATTTGCTGCTGTACCTCCTCCATTGCCTTTTCAAGTTTTTGTTTTTCCTCAAAGATATTCCCAAAGTCCTCCTTGTTCCATTTTCTAATTTTGTGTTTTATTTCCTTAAGCCTTAATTGGAAAGTATGCATTTTGCATTGTCCTCTGACTTGACTTTGGATCCACCATTCTTCTAATTTATTAAGAAAATCTGGGTTTCTGAGCCAAAAGGACTCAAAACGGAAAGGTTTCTTGCTTTTGGTTTTTTTAATGTCAATTTCCAAACAAATCGGCCAGTGATCAGATCCTAAGCCTGGGAGAATTTTGGCCTCTATGAAAACATCTTTATTCAGAACTTGCTCAGATAGGAGGAATCTATCCAGCTTTGAAGCAATCTGATTCCTGCCACCCCACCTATTGTTCCAGGTGAACACCCCATTTGTAGTTGGAGTGTCTACTAGTCTTAGATTTGTTATGAGTTCATTGAAATCGTCCATACTTGGGTCCTGTATCCTAATGCCTCCTCGTTTCTCTCTTAGATCCCGGATCAAATTGAAATCACCGTCTATTATCCATAAATCGTCTGGGATTAGTTTTCTTACTGCCTGAATATTCCTCATAAACTCTTTTCGGTCCCTGGGAAGATGAGGGCCATACACTCCGGAGATGAGTATTCTTTCCTTCGTTCCTACTATCCTACACACTCCAGAAAGGATTCTGGGTAGGCTGATCCAATTCTCGAAGATGACCTCCTCTGAATTCCATAGTATCGCTAAGCCACCAGCTGACCCCTCCGCGTCCTAGGCCATAACTTCAAATTTTGATTTAGATTTATCCAAAATTTCCTGTATCTGCTGTTGATTCATTTTAGTTTCTTGAATCAACATTATACTCGGTTTATCTTTCTTCAACCTCTCCTTCAAGTACCTCTGCTTTCCTTTACTGTTAAGTCCCCTTATATTCCAGCTTGTGATGATCATTTACAACTTTTTAGGACGGGGGTGAAATACCTCATACAGAGGTATTACCTTTCCGGAATTAACAAGAGTTTCCCCTACTATTTGGATCGTCTCATTCATGGGTTTCCTCCCTCTTTTCCTTCCTCCTTTGCCATGTCCGTCCAATCCTACTGTCTAAGACCCTGACGCTTTTGATTGTTCCGGTCCGGTCTCCGCCAATCCTCCTTTCTTCTCCTTAAATTTTTGATAGGCCTCCTTATATTGCTGTTTTTGAATTTCAGGGATGAATCTCTCATCTAAATGTTGCCATTCTTGCAAGAGTTTTTTCATTATCTGTTCTTCTTCAGTCCCGATCTCTTTCTGTTTGTCTGACCCTTGTTTAGGTTGCTCTTCTGGTTTATCCTGGTGCTCTCCCATTTCAACTTCAGTTTCTTTCGTTTGGCTGTTGGATTTGCCTAGGGTATCCGTTATGATTTCCATCGGGACAGTCTCCACAACCGGTTCTTCCTGTTTACCTTCTTCAGTCTCCTCTTCCTCGTCTTGGAGGGCTTGGAATTTATTTTGATTTTCCACGGGGATGTTTTTTCCTTTTGTTTGCTCTTTTTGTCCCTCGGTCCGTGTCTTCTGTCTCCTGTGGACTTCCTTAAACCCCCTCTCTTCTGTCTCAGTTGCCGCTATTTTCCTTTGCTCTTCTTCTATTATTCTCTTAAGCTCTCCTTCCCTATTCTGAGGGCATTCTCTATACAGGTGACCATATTCGTGGCACTTCTGACACCGAAAGGGAATGTGCTCGTAATCTAAAGGTTGCTGCCAAATTTCATCGTGGTATTCGACTTCCACAAATTCAGGCAGAGGTTCTGCTATATTCATATATACGCAGATCCTTGCGTAAGAGGTAAATTTTCCCCTTTTGGTTGATTCTGCAACTTTGACAAAAGCCCCTATTGAGTTACCGATTCCTTCGAGAATCTCAGGGTTCCAAAACTCTGAAGGTAATCCGAACAAACGAACCCATACAGGAGCAGCAAGCAGTTTTTCTGCATCCGGGTTGTACCTTTCCTCCCAATGCCTCATGAATAACCCTGCATTATTCATAAAATATGGTCCCTCTTCGAAGATTCTTTCCTTATCCTCTAGATTCACAAAAATGACAGTAAAGAAACCCTTTGCTCCCAGTTTCAGATCAATATGCCCTTTTGGTTTCCATCTTAATTGAATCCATTTTACTAAATCCCTCTCAGAGGGCCAAAAACCTATAAACTTACAGATTAAAGCATGGTCTTTCATGTAGCTTCGATAATCTTCTAGTTTGTTGTTTGGGATCACATACCTTGGTCATTTTTGGGCCCTTGGAAGACATCTTCCCCCCATTTTTGCTTGCCATCGATTGCCCAGTACCGGAATATCTTTAGCATTGTCCGTCTGTGGATTTGTTCTGCTGCCCCCACTGGATTCCCCTGCCACTACGTTTTTAAAGGAGGGGATCTCTCCCCTCCCCGTGGTACCTTCCATGGGCTCCTTCAGGATAAATCGTTCAATCTGATCTTCGCTCTCTTGTTTCCCTCTACGCAGAAACTCACCAATCCGTATGAGGTCTCCTGCTCGATCCCTGACCTTCGTTGATCCAGGTCGCTTCTCTGTAGCGCTGACACACTGCAAAACCCTAACGTTCCCTGTCAGAGCGACTCGTCATTCCCTCCCATAGCTTTTCCATCAATCCCTCTTGTAATATTATTATGAATTGTAATTCATGTTAATAATGTGCAAACATAAACACATTGACTAGTTCAGCAAGTGGATATTGTTAAATAGTAGCAAGAAAAGATTTCATTTGACTTTTTCCTTAGTCAAATGGAGAAATTCAAATTTCTAGTTCAGCATGATGACTTGAGTTGCAGTAGCAGGAGTGGCATAGCCAATTCAATCAATTCGAGTTTTTGGGCAAGAAGTAGACTTGTGCATGAGTTGATTGCTAAGATCTAGCTATCTGGTGGAGTTTAGTCAACGAAATTCGATTATTTGAGCTCTAATAATGAATAAAGCCAATAGGAGTTTAGTTGAGTAGTATTAATTATTTTTAACTCACTAAAATCTCATTCAACTAGTTAATTTACTAAAAATATCCCTAATCATGCATGCAATTTGAATTTCCTAGTCGAGTTGGAGGAAAAGGCACATTATAGTTATCAATTGTATATTATTGAGTGTACATATTTTTCATTATCATAGGTGAGTAATTTCTCTTGTATTTGCACAATTTCCTCATGGATTGCGCAAGGAAATAGGAGGAAGCTGGAGGCCTATTTTGACTAAGTCTTGGTCAAAGTAGGTAGAGCAAGAGATTAATGTTGTAGTGTAGGTTGAGCTTCAAGGATTGAATTTTTCATTATAATTGATCATTGTCTCATATGATATAATTAAAAACAAAGGAGGGGATTTTACCAATTAGGTTCCCTAGTAAAATTGGGTTTATTTTGATTAAATGATTGCATGTGTTTCTATTGTCATTTTTCCTTCCGCAGAATTCAATAAAGAAATTTATGTCTATTGATTTAAGCTTGATTTCACTAGCAACTAAAAATTTGGAGTTATTTCTACATGGTATCAAAGCTATTGAAAACTACATAGAAACCAAATTCCTGATATTCTCTCAAAGAAATTTCAAATAACATATTTGTGGTGCAGGAATTTCTTCAGTTCAAGAAAAATGTCTTTCTATGGATTGAGGCTTGAGTATGTATTGGAGGTAACTTGAAATTTCATTGCTTGGAAGGAAATAATGGAACTTGTGTTGGATGACAATGGAGTATTGGAGCACACACAAATAGATATTCCAAAAGCAACAACATCATATGCACAACAGTTGACTCAGTGGAAGAAAGATACTACAAAAGGTAGGAGGATTATCCTAGAGGGAGTCAAAGTCCATGTGGTTTTGATTTTCCATGGCAAGGAGACTACTTATGCAATGTGAAAAACCCTCATAGAGTTATTTGAAAGCAACAATGATGTTAAGAAATTGGCATTGAAAGATAATATTAGGAACATTCGAATGCAGAAAAATGAAACTATTGTTTAGTACCTATCCATATTCACTCAGGTTAGAGATGAAACTGGAGGAGTAAGAGAGACTGTGCCACCATATGAGCTTATCAACTTAGCACTCCTTGGTCTTCTAAAGTCCTGGCACATCTATCAAGATTTAGTTAATGGAGGAGACAAGCTTCCAAATTGGGAGAGACTTTGGTATGATTTGGTGCAAGAGGAGATCAGAAGAAACACTAGAGATGGCGTCACATCCAAAATTGATGAGGAAGATTCCACCATGTATGAAACTATACCTCCGGAAGTGAGGTGGGGATATGTAGAGCCTTAGTCCTAAAGTTGCAAAGAATTGGGAAAGGTCTATAGGGGAGAAACAACAATTGTTGTATACTCTTATCATGGATCATTTCCCTTGCTATAAGGGCCCGCAATATTCAGTAGCAGAAGGATCAGTGTCAGTTGATTTAGTCAGATCTTGGGAGACAGTTGCAACACAAAGATAGTTGATTCAGTATTTTGGATGCTTCTCAGTTACAGTAGCAACAACAACAATGAGAGGGAATGTTAGTTGTGTAACAATACATTCCTCAGGAGGAACAGGATTGGGTTGTGCAAAACCCTTTTCTTGATAAGAGGGGGTGTTAAATTGTAGTAAGAAAAGGATTCATTTGACTCGTGCCTCAGTCAAATGGATAAATTTTAATTTCCACATCAGTAGGATGATGTTAGTTGTAGTTAGTAGGAGTGACATGGCCAAGTCACTTAGTTAAGTCATCCAATTCAAGTTTGTGGGAAAGAAGTAGAGTTGTGCATGAGTTGATTGCTAAGATCTAACTATCTAGTGGGGCTATAGTTAGTGAAACTCAATTATCTTAGATCTAGTCACGAATAGAGTTAGTGGGAGTTCAGTTGAGTAGTAGTAATTGTTGTTAACTCATTGATCTCTTAGTTAACTAGTCAATTTGCTAAAAATAGACCTAGTCATGCATGAAATTCGAATTACCTAGTTGAGGTGGAGGAAAAGGCACATTGTAATTATCAAGTGTATACTATTGAGTGTACATCTTTTGCACTGGAGTAGGTGAGAATTTTTTCTATGATTTGCACAAGGAAATAGGAGATATCCCTATTCTTAGGAGCTAATTTCATCAAGAATTGTGCAAGGAAATAGGAGGAAGTTGGAGGTCTATTTTGGCTAAGTGTTTGTCAGAGAAGGAGACCAATATTGCAGTACAAGTTGAGCTTAAAGGATTGAAGTTGTCATTGTCATTGATCATTGTTTCATCTGATATATTACAAAATAGAGGAGGGGTTTTCCCAGTTATTTTCCCTAGTAAAAAAATGTGTTCATTGTGATTGAATGATTGCATGTGTTTCTATGTCAGTATTCCTTTCGCATAATTTAGTGGAAGAAATTTGTGTTTATTAATATCAGCTTGATTTCATTAGCAGCTGAAAATTTTGAGTTATTTCTATAGACATGGATTCAAAGGACCGAGGAGGAGGATTTTCTTGGAAACCTTAAGCCTTGCACTTATTTTTATCACCTAAATTCCTATTGGTTTAATGGTCCTGTTGTACAACCATTTAATGGAGGAAATGGGCATCCTAAGGAGAGGATGATTCTATAGGATTACCCTCATAGATTTTGTTGATAGGTCAACACACAAGAGTAAGTTAGGGAAGAAAAGTCTCGACGAGGAGACTTGGAGGGGGAGTATGATGGAAGTGCATCCCTGTATTGAGAAAAAGGAGAAGAGGGAAGCAGAGGGGAGTCTGGAATTGGTTGTGGTATTTCTAAAAGGCTTGACTTCTCTAAGAACCTATGTTCCATGCTTGTGGGATAGACTCCTTGAGTTTCTACGAAGGATTGGTTTGTGTCTATGTATTGATTACAAAAGCTTTATTTTACTTTTGTATAGTTTTACTAAGGCCTATGTGTGTGCATGTGTGTTGTGTTCCCGAGAGAGTTCATTGAAATGGTAGCACTCTGGTGCTAGCTAAGTTGAAAAACTCACTTGGGATTAATTTCTGATAAAAAATTGAGCAATGGATTTCCTTAGGGATGATAAACCACTAAGAAATTGTTGGGTTGGGAACTACTGATTAGGCTTAGACACTCATGTATTAGTTTGGACTGATAAACATCAAGTGTATCCTTGGGGATGATAGCACTAGTGCTAGAACCCAATGATATACTACCTGATGGGTGGGATCTTCAACCATGTAGTATTTAATTCAACTGATAAACCTCCCTTATACATATATAGTCCTTCCCCATAACTGAATTGATACTCTCTGTGCCTAGCTTGAACCCTTGTGGTTTTTGTGTATATTGGTGGCGAGTCACTGTGGTGTTACAACTGGGGGTTGTTGAGAACAGTTGCTAAATCACCTGAGAAATGGACTTTTATTCTTATAATTTGTTGAGTAGTTGAGAACTCTTGGGAAACTACCTCCTCAGACTTTGAATCCAACTCGGGGGGAATTCAACTACAAGAAAGATTGTGCCTATGGTTGGGTGGAGAGTTGAAGTCCTTTCCCTAGTTTCCATTCATCTAATTATTTAGATAAGTTATTACTTGAATTTCCATGTTTATTTATGTAATCTGAATGTTGTTTATGATGTGATAAGGTATTCATTTGATTAACTTTCAAGAGAAATATATATCTCTATTTGTTGGAATGTAATGTGTTGTAATGCAATGTATTGTGAGTTGTTATCTTATTTGTAGGGGCTTGATAAGTTCTTTGATGTGGGATGTTCTTACATGGATCATTTATTTATTTTCATGAATGGATGATGTATTAACAAATTCATGTCAATGGTTAATTGGTCAATATATTGGATGCATGCTTATATTCCTTTTTACGATCCAGTGTAAATGCTTGTTCGACCCTTTTGTTTTGGCTAGGAAGGCCTGAGAATAACGTTTGGGGAATTTGGTTTAACATCCCCTTGGGGTTGATTAGGTGTAAATAATGTGAGCATGGAGCCATGACCTCTATGTTTGAAAGCTGATGGGATCCACTATGTGTCACTACAACAAAAGAGTAAGAGGCAAATTAAGAAAAAACACTAAGCATTAGTAGGAACTTCATGGGAAGTTTCTTGTTATTTAACGAGGGAAAGTTTCTCCTCATCAGGAGATGAGGTTATTCATGTTACACCATGGGTCCTTTTTGGCATGTAAATTTATATAGGTGGCACAGTGGCAGAGACAATAAGATGGAAGGTCTTTAAGTCACCAGACAAGAGATTTTACCATTTATGTCACAACTTTGAATGGAGGTATTCTCCTTATCTTGGCATGATCATGTGGCACAATGAAATGTAGGTACGATAGGAGGGATCCACGAAAAGCCTCATAAATTTAATATAATGGAAATTTATCACATTGCACGGGGATTCAAAACCCTAATGGGACCCAGAATGGGGTTTGCATGGCAGGATGACATGGATGGGATGCTAACATGGCATGCATATAGTGTGACACGTGGCAAGAAAAAATGACCCTTTCATATGGCCATGTTGCCCATTTTTTGTATGACACATGGCACCTCTGTAAGAGGTCACGTGGGAAAGTGACACTATCATGACGTATCATGGATTGCAGACTGTAGGGAGTTTTATAAGATGGTGTCATGGAGTTGAAGAGAGCCACGAATGAGAATAATATTTGTGATTCAGTGGAGAAATTTCTATCACACTGTGGAGTTCTCTCAATTTTAGAGTGGTTCAAAAAATGGAGGTCGTGGTTAATGAAGCTTGGGGATTGACAAACCCACTCGACACTTAACATGATAAATCACTGTAGTGCCATGGGAACTTAGTGGGTAGCACCGAAGGTTTAACGTGAAGGAACTGAGGTATAATGGCATGGTGACATGGTATAAGCCATAGTGGGAGCTACATATGATGTGGTAGTGCCACATAGGATAGTCAAGAGTCCCACATCACAGTACTTGCTGATGTGGCAAGGGTTATTAGCTAGACTTTAAAAGGATGTAACTTTTGATCTGGGTGTTAGATTTCGATCAAATTTATATTACCGAAAATATATTAATATGAATGTGATGGTGTAGCCCAAATTTAATAATGCTAACTTTGGGGAAGGAGGAATATTGTAACCCCATTTCCATAATGAGACCATGGAATTCAAGTTAGCGAAAATTAACATCTCCCATTCATCTTGGGGAGTCTAAGGGGGGTGGGAGGTACCATTAAATCAAGAGTGCCTTTTACTTTCTATTTGCATCATTTCCATTCCAGACAAAAGAGAGCGAAGCAACCTCATTTTCTAGTTATATTTTCTCCTATAAGGTTTTCTTAGTGCATATGTTGGTGTTCATTGTGGTTTGTGAGTGATTATATTTATATATTCTCTGTTTTCCACATATTATTTATTGCATGCATGAACAATAATGTTCTACTAACAAATATAGATTCTAAAAGGAATTAACTCTTCACAGTATAGATTTTGGCTTTTATTCATAGATATTTGTAATGAACACTCTAGCGGAATATCCGTGGTAGTTTACAAATCAATTTTTCTAATATCCTTTTTTAAACTCATTGTTCCCCAAATTGACCATGTTAATGATTGATGCCAGAGCACCCAATGGAGGTCAATAGGACCTCCCCACTTTAGGTCCCAAACTTTCTTCTTTGACCACAGGGGTGACCCTCGATATATACAAATGGTAATTTCTAAATACTTTGAAAGAAAAGTTTTAAAAGTGTTTAGGAGCCAGATTAATGACAATATTTGAGATGAAAGGTGAAGATTTAATAATAGAGAGAAGATCATAAAGCATTCAAAATGAAGTTTGAGAATCAAGGCCTGCCATAATAAATGTCTTTATTCTTGCCACACATATACTTAAAAAGTTAGTGAATGCACTATTTAGAGGAAAATTGTATTTAGCAAATATTGTAAGTATTTTCTAGCACAAAGGAACACAAACATATTAAATACTAAGTAATAGTATGCATTTTCCTTAGTAGTTTAATAAGAAGAAAAAACATAGAAACATTTTAAATGCTAAGTTATGGTGTGTGTTTTCCTTTGTATTTAATAATAAGAAAACATAATAAGTTACATGAATAAAACTATGATATGGATAAAAACCATAAATTAACCATAAAACTTAATGGTTCACATTAATGTAGATCTTTATAACATTGACTATTTAATAAACAAGTTGATAAGCGATATTGTATACCTTTCTCATATAAAATTCCAAAGGAATTCATTCCCTAAAACCTGAAATCATCAAGTTATTATAATATTCATTCTTTAACAAATATATTTTTCATGACTCAAGTGATAATCTATATCAAGCTCGTAAAAAAGCTCATAAAGAAGTAAATTCTTTAAAAACTAATTTTTAAATTGATGTTCAAGATAGCCAATGAATAAAAAGTAATGGAGCTTTGTCTACCTTAAAATTACTCATGATTGTAACAAAATATTACAAAAATATAAAATTATAGAAGTAAGGAAAGATTTGGAATACCTAAGAAGAGTTTACAATCATAAAGCGGGATGAACGAAATATATGTGATCTCCTTTCCTTTGCCTAAAAAACCTCCCCTCCTTTGATAGCTTCGAGCCCTTTTATTTCATCGGCATTTGGTTTACCATTTCCATTTTTATAACTTTTATTTTAATAAGAACCCTAAAATTAATGGTAATTTACATTAATGGTTTCTCATTAAATCCATGTCATATAGTAAAATACATTATTCCTGTGTTGTATTTTATTCAAATCAAATTGAATTATTTATGCCTAGAACTTTAATACTTCCCCATTTTACTTTCCTACATCATATTAAATGAGAATCAATATTTATATAATGATTTTGAACACAAAATAAAACATATTTATTTTCTTACCTAGTTGCATCACTATTTTTTTGAAATAATATTGAAATAAAACTTTCCAGGTTGAATATATATTTTATGATACTTCTCTTTATATGTATGATAATTGAATTATTTTTATAATTTAGAGTAAAAAAAATTGCTTCAAACACAATTAAAATCATCTTAAATTTTGTTCTTATGTTAAAGTTGCTTCCCAAATTAACTCGTGTATGGAAAACTAAACAAAATTGAAATATGTTTTATGTTTTATGTTTTATGGTCCAATACAAAGATCAAGAACACGATTGTTAATAGAGTTTGAATGTAATTTTCGGATTCATCTTATGGAAATTATGGAAGGAACAAAATAATCAAATTTTTATATAGAAGGAGAAAAAATATGATTTGATGAAAGAAATTATGTTTTCCAATTTACGGGAGACTTATCAGATACATGGTCATCAATGGATTGGAAGCTGATGAAACAAAAGCATTCATTCTTCAGAATCTGCAGTTGGATGGTAAGATGATTCCTTCTCCTTCTTAGACCAATTTAGATAATTCTATAGTGATGAATCATTATTATTAACCTCCCTCGATAAATTTTATAAAATTAAGTTTTGATTGTGTATCTAAGGGAAATCCAAGACTTGTGGGTTTTGGAGGGATGTTTAGAGATAATATGTCTTCCCCTTTAAGAGTTTTCACTGCAGATTGTGGCATTGCAACCAACAACCTAACCAAGTTCCTAGTTGTAGAGAGAATACTCTAGATTGTCGCTCGTCAAGGGTTTAAGTTAATCAAAGTACATGGGGACTCAATAGTGGAAATTATATGTATTTTTCAACTATTAAATGGCCAACTAGCCTCAAAATAGCCCATAGTTGGAGATTAGAATATGTAGTGGGAAATATTACAGAGTTGTTGAAGAGATTTGAATATGTCCTTGTCGGTCACACAAAACGCGCAAGAAAAGGAGTGGAAGACTACCTAGCGAACATGGGTTGCCATTTTGCAGTATTGAAGATGGAGAGGTTGTGGCCAATTGTTGACTGGGATGAGGAGAACCAAGAAATAATGGTGCTACTTGAGAAGGACAAAATTTTTTATGGAGAAGGATCCCTGATGGGGGTGGGAACAAACCCATAATCATATCCTCTTTGGAATGTGTGATGTGATTGAAAATTGTCTACACAAGAAAAATACATGGAAGCATAATAGTATGAGCATGGAAGATCAACAATCGGTGGCATTTTCTCATCAATATGTGAGGGTAATATGAGAGGAACATTAAAAGATGTTGTTTTTGTTCATCGTATTTGGTGTGCTTCATACAATATTAGGTGGGGTTGCCATAATGGCTTTGACGTGCTCCACTCTGGGAGAGAAGGATGAACGTTTTCAACTCATTTATGGCTCGCTGCAACACAGAAGGAATGTATTACTTAACAAGTGTGCCACAGTTAACACTTTCTTATCTTCATCCTTCACTTGAATATTAACGATATCTTCATCTCATGGCGTTTCTCTTCCTCTAGTGATTATAAATGGGATGGATCATTCACAGGTTGGCGAGTGTACGTTGGATTCTTTAGAGATGTTGAAAGGTTTTATGGTTTTTGTGCTTCAAGTTATCATGTGATATTTGAAATTGTGTGTTGGGTGCTCTAGAAGCCATCTCTTGGTAAACTAAAATACTTACCTGGAGGATAGAATCGAGGTTTTAAGTTTTTCTTATTTCAAGGGCTTTCAAAGTTTTGAAGGAGGTTAATGTTTTTCATCCTCTTCCTGCATAGCGCAACCTCAGGGCCCGTCTTTGAGTTGGTGGCCATTCTGCGTTCATCAATGCTCCAAGTCTTGGAATTTCTAGGTATCTCTTTCAACTGCCCGGTTTTGGTATGTGGGGTTTGGTATCCGAGGAATTTTTCGATCTGGTTTTAATAATACTTTCTACCATGGATTTATGATGTTGCAAAGGGGAATTTTATGGCTTAATGTGATTAATTTTGGGCCACATTATCTAATGTTGGTTTTTGGTAGCAAAGTTTGGTCTGTAGTGGATATTTCTTTGTATTTTTATCATGTGGGTCATTTGTTTGTGTCAAATTATCGCCACCAATTTCCTTTTGTTTAGTCTAGTAACGAATTTTGGTTTGTAGGTAAGGATGCTCAGTTAGTGTATTGGGTGGGTGCTCTTGTTGTTTCAAATTGTCTCTATGAGGTCAAAGAATATTGGCTCTACAAGATTCTTAGGTTGTACACTCTAAAATCCACGGTTATTTCCCGCACTTCTTTCTTGTCGCAAGAAATTGGAAACTATCAAGGGCCATTGCAATTCAGAGTCAGTTTCTCTTCATACTTGGAGAAAGTATTAACCCCATTTGTGTTTTCATACTACAAGGGATTCAACTTGCCTGGGTGTTTTCTAGTAGTGTTCTTTGTGGGTTTTGGGGATGATATAGTCCTATTTGGGAGCCCTCCAACTTATCACTTTCTGAGTCCATTTTTAAATCTTGGGGTCAGTAAACAAAGTGCAAGTATTTTTCACCTTCGTTTCACTATGCCACCTCATCAGAGAATGGAAAGCCACCGGGGAGGCACTAATAATAGCTCTATTTCTCATCCCATACATATATTTGGATGGAATTTGGTGGCAACCTTGTTTGACTAGGTTCCTCTGGAGATCATAAAGGATATTTGATACCTTGAATCCTGAGAATTCAGTGATAAGGCCTATTTATATGATTCAAAGTTGGGTAACCAAGATTTCAAATGGATTCCCGACCCTAGAAAATTTCCAAGAAGAAGACTGCATTTCTTGCATTTTGCCACAAGTCGTCAACAACTAGACACCTTATTTTGTTTGGTGCTCTGTCACCAACAAATGGATAATTATAAAGTTTTTGCAATTCAGGAGGACATAAAACAACTCCTAAGGAGTGTTCGTTACTATTTGTATGCCATACATATACGTTTGCAATGAGTGGAAAAGTATGTAGTGTCAGATTCTAACTCCGACTCTGAAGACCTCGCTGACACTCATGTAGTAATTGATGTCCAACTGATAAACATATTTCCACCTCCCAACATTACTCCACCAGCTAATGGAGCTTCCCTTTCTCTTGTAGGCATCTTAGACTAAGGATAATGTTTTGTCTGCAAAGTTCAGTTTTGGATTTTCCCCTCAAGGTCAATTGTGCACTAGTGGCTTCAATGGATAACATAACGTCAACTTGACAAACTGATGGTCGACCATCACTGGGATTTTGTGCACTAGATGGCATTTACTTTTTAGTTTTGAAAATTTGTACCCAAAATCTTGCCACTTGTTGTTTTCGGGAACATATTTGTTACTACCTGGGTAATGCTTTGTAAAATAATAATAAATGATGATCTAGTTAGTCTTTTTTTATTTTTGGAAGCTCTGATACTATCTTGAGATATCTGGTTAGAGTTTTGCACTCCCATATTAATCCTTTTTGATAAGCATGTCTTCAACGTAATTTTTTTTATTAATGGAAAAATTTTGTACAAGCCTAAATAAATAAATAATAAATAAATCGTTCATTCAAATTATTTTATAATTTTCAATCAAAACCAATAACCAAAAGAGAGCGTAAAGTTAGGAGGAGATAAATGGATGACTAAATTTCAATATCGGGTAGAGAGCTATGTGAAATTTTGCACTCCCATATTAGTCCTTTTTGATAAGCATGTCTTCAATGTAATTTTTTTTATTAATGGAAAAATTTTGTACAAGCCTAAATAAATAAATAAATCGTTCATTCAAATTATTTTATAATTTTCAATCAAAATCAATAGCCAATCAATAGCCAAAAGAGAGGGTAAAGTTAGGAGGAGATAAATGGAGGACTAAATTGCAATATCGGTTAGAGAGCTATGTGAAATTTAAATCTGATGTGTGAGCCCAATATATCAAAGGGATGAGAATTGATGCAATTAACAATACTAAAACATATTGGGTAGAAATATGTCCATGTTTTAACTCGTGTTTTGAACATATGGGATTTCACATGGTTGGATATATTAAATCATAGTATGCTTTATATCATCTACTTAATAATCATGTGATTAATATTATAGCTATATGGAAAGCGTTATGTTTATAATGGATTGACTTTTTATGAATAAACCTTCACATTATTTAATTTGTATTCCTAACACCTATATCACATATTTATGGACTATAAAAGATATGAAGCCAATATCACATATTTATGGACTATAAAAGATATGAAGCCAATGTTAGCATTTAAGATTCAATAGGAAGAATTTTAATTTGACTAAAATCTACAATTTATTTTATAAATAAAATAATAATAACACTATAGAACTTGATGTTTTTGATAAATTTGAAAGGAGTTATGATAATAACATAGCATTATATAGAAATATTTTAGGATGAAATTTAATAATTCTAGGTTATATATATAGTGTTAGAGCCTTGGAACAGTCAAATTCATATATGATTGAAAATGTACTTTGTAAAATTGATATAATAGAAGACTAAGATATTTTTATGAAAGGGTGTGATTCTAATACGAGACTTCAAATGATTAAGGTAGAGGTCAAATGAGGGGTAAATTAACATGCCGGATATATGTTTTAAGAAACAAAATAAGGCTAACAATTACAAGATGAGAGTACATATGAGATAGAATTTTCAGAGATAGATCAATTTAAAGAGGGTCAGTTTGGGCTACAATATTTAACCATAATCAGGAGGTTTGTGTTAAGCAAATTATGTAGTTAGGACATGCAACTAAGTCACATCAAGAATTATTTTCTTGCAAAAATAAAATGAATATAGATCTAAATAAGTGATTATAAAAATACCCAAGAATAATGTTAGTGAGTTGTTTTTCCGATATCCTAAAGAGTTACATTCCAACATTTCTTACATGAGTAGATTCACACATATTTATTACATAACAAGAGGAAAAGGAAATACATGATTAAACTAGATTTTGGGTCTGACTTCTTGTCACCATTGGATGAGAATCTATAGGGGATTTCTTCTTCTTCTCCCCTACTTTTGACCAATCTTCCTTTAAAGGAGGCATATTTCTTGTTATTTCTTCTAGGCTTGGAGTATACTGAACTAAGGACTCTTCGATTTTTAAATAGTTAACTTCTTTAGCTTTATTTTCCCATTTTTTTTGTTGCTTGAGTGTTTAATTTATTGTAAGTTTATGGTCCTGGATCATGCTGAACACAATATTTTGTCTTTTATCTTTGGGAAACACATGCTTAATTTTTTCCTTGAGACAATCGCTTGAGTTAAAGGATCAACTAATGTGGCTTTTATTGTATAGACTATTAGGTAGTTCTCTAAGGAACCAACCCATCAAGTTGATTTTCACTTGTTCTTCTACTTTTCTTAAACCCATTTTTTCATTGAGCTAGAACCCTACAATGCAAGGAGATTCTTTCATAGCCTAATTTTGTAGTCCAAGAAAAGTCAATAATAATCAAAATAAATTTTATTCGACACCACAAACTAAAATATGTTTCCACAAAAAATATTGCATAAGCTACAATACTACACCTTTGAGTTTCATGAGAGACAAAATGGATCTTTCCTACGAAAGACCCAATTTCCTTACAAGAAGATAAACCTCGAAGATGTAGTAGCAAGTTTGGAAGCCAAACATAAATAGGTGTTGAGGTCATAACCTCTTTCAAAGTATTGAAAGAAGGAGACCAAAGGATTCAAGCATGCCCTACATTTTCCTAAAGCCATGGATTTGAGTTATGCATTAGATCCATGTTTTTGACAAAGTCAAACTTAGCAACATAAAAGAATTCTACATAGGGGTGGATAAAAACATCTTGTTTGATTACCAGAATTCAATATTTTGTGATCCAATTGTGAATATTAGCTAGCCAATGCCAAACCCAAAGAAACGAAAAAACAAGCTACAAGATTTAAGAAAATCTTCCTCAATAACATTAGAGTGACTAGGGATA
Organism: Pinus taeda; assembly: GCA_000404065.3. Lineage (NCBI taxonomy): Eukaryota > Viridiplantae > Streptophyta > Pinopsida > Pinales > Pinaceae > Pinus > Pinus taeda. Next base: position 107,922 of record APFE030991249.1, read on the forward strand.
AAAATAGATGGGGCTTCATGCACCAAAAGAGAGGAAGAGTGAGCAGAAGATTGTTTCATTACTATATACTACAAAGAAATAACTTCAGAAGCACCTCAATGAAATTGACTACTCACAGTCTGTTAGAAGGAATTCTAGAAAGAGAGTTATTGCACATAGTTGTGATACAGGAACATAGTGGCACCGAGGATGCCATTGAGAAATGGTAGTCGGTGACAAGAGTAAGACATGATGCCAATGAGATCATGTAGCATAAATGATTGGTGATATAAGAACATAGTGGCATTGAGGATGCCATTGAGCAATGGTATTCGGTGACATAAGGCCAATGAGATCATGCAAGATAATTGATTGGGGAAAAACCTTAGTCATAACCACTGGAAGGAGTAACATTCTTGGATGATTTTATTTATTTATTTATTTATTTATTTATTTATTTATTTATTTATTAAATTTACTAATTCTTGTGTTATCTTATGAATACACATAGGGATCTAATGCATATACTAAAAATATTTGTGAGGTTAAGTAGACCATAGTGACCTTAGGTGTAAACCAACTAGTTTGTGTGGGGTTTAGTCCCTATTAGGTCCCACGTTCAAACTTCATAGGGAGGGACTATGATGGGAGCCACATGTGAGGAAATAAGGTAGCCCAAGTGGTGTCCAAGATTGACCCAATCAAGTCTCACCACCCAATCAAGTCTTTCCTAATCTTCTATTCAATAGTAAACATTAGGACTATCCCTAACCTAGGCTTTACTTAAATAATATTTTAGAGAAAGAAAACCCAATTAAGTCTTTCCTAATCTTCTATTCAATAGTAAACATTAGGACTCTCCCTAACCTAGGCTTTACTTAAACAATATTTTAGAGAAAGAAAAATAACCATAACTTGATA
>APFE030991249.1:108831-127790 GCA_000404065.3 Pinus taeda
GAGAGAGAGAGAGAGAGAGAGAGGAGCTTTTTTAAGAGTTGACAAGTGATATTTTAAAAAATATTTTAACAAGAAAACATTTAGTGTAAATATAGAGACTCTCTATATTGTATAAAGTAAATGACAAAAACAAATGGTTAAAACATTTTATTAGTGTGTTCCTTAAGATAAAAGAGATGTGTAATTTCTTTCATGCTTAGCATGAAGTTGGCACATGACAAATATATAAATAAGCAATATATATCCATGTTAACCAATGATCGTAGAATGATCAAATCTCTCTAGGCCCAAACATTTCTTCAAGTTTTACACTTCAAAAAAAGTTTGAATCTCAAGAGATTTGATCCCTCTCAACCCTAACTAGAGCAAACATTAACATAAATCCATACTAGTTTTTATAAGTAAGATATCCAATTCTTAAAAAGTAAAAATAATATTAATATTACCAAATCTTATAATCATATTTATTATATAATATTATGTCACACATCCAATATAACATTAAACATTAATAGATTAAGATGAAGAAATATACATCTCTTCAAATATAATATATATATATTATATATATATATTATATATATATATATATTATAGATTAGATATTATATATATTATAATCTAGAATTTTTTTAGTAAATAATTTTAGTTCAAATTTTATAATTATATAAAATAATTATAATATTAATTAAAAATATAAATTAATTATTTTTATAATCATTTTATTTTGAATATAATAGTAAAAAATATTTAAACTTATTTTTATTCCTCACCCAAAAAAGTTAAAGAATAATAATTTTAGGAATCATTTTCTTTTTTCTTCACTAAAGGGGAAAAGATTTAAAAGATTTTAAAATTAATTAAATTATTTGATTATAATAATTTTATATTTAATAATAAATTATTTAATTTAATTTATTTATAATTTATTCCATATTAAATTATAAATTAATTTTAAAACCCTACTAAAAAATTCACTAACCTTATTATTTAATTTCGTGAATTAACTTATTTATAATTATAATTTTCAACTTTAAATTTATATATTTAAATAATTTTTTATAAATAATAATAATAATTTAATTTTAAAACCACTATTTTATTAAAATGAGCTCCGATGATTCCCTGGATAAAGGAAAGTGTACAGCAATGAAATATACCTTGAAGACTCCGTCAAAAAAATGTTTACTATTCAAAGCCATGCAAGAAAAAATCTGTTTAAGATGATTTTTAGGATGATATTATTCTCTCTCTAACTAAAGATGTCTATATGATTGTTAGGACGATATTTTCTAATTTTTTTCTAATTAAAGAAATCTTACCTGATGTAGTTTGGATCTAGCTAGTAGTTTGGATCTAACTAAAAATATCTATATGATGATTTTTAGGATGATATTTTAATTTTTTTTTTAATTAAAAAAATATTGATTGAAATCAATTAGTTAACTTTTTCACTAAACATTATTACACATTATCAAGATTTACAATTTTGAATTTAGGTTATTGATCAATATCAAGTTTATAAAGAAGTTTTTTCAGTGAAAATCACATTATAATTCATTTGATGAAGAGTTTCGAATCAACAAGTGTGGTTTATCCTTAGAACAACTTGAAAAACCATGAACAAGTGTGGTTTATCGTCAGAACAACTTGAAAAACCAGATCATGGCTACAGGTTAAATAAAAAGAATAAATCATTCACTTGCTATATTTGACCAATAAACAGCTATATTTAATCAAGAAATGACCAAATGAATTACCTACCTTATTTTTTAATTCTAATAAAAACATCCCAACTCGGGCCAAATAAACAAAATATACACATAATTAATAATATTTTTTAATTCCAATAAAAACATCCCAACCTCCGCCAAATAAACAAAATATACAAATGATTAATAATATGAATAGATAAAACAAATGCTTGGTAAATCAGGTCTGGAATTAACAGAGCTACAAACAGATCTATTCTGTTGGAAAAATCTGAAAAATTATTTTAAAGAAATACATATCCCAAATCACAATCAAATAATAATAATAAAGAACAATCTCAGTCAGATCTGAACCAGAACCAGAACCAGAATTTCTGAACGCTTAGTACATGAAAATTAAAACGTTCACAAGTACCACCTGAAGATTTTGATCCTGACCTTAAACTTGCATTTGGAATTCGAATCAGCGCTGCCAGCAGAGGAATTATTATTCGCCGGGGAAATCTGAGCAGAAACTCCCCTGCAATTGACCTCCACTCTGAGCTTCTGAGACTTCCATTGATTTATCTTCACTCCCACGTGAGTCACCACCTGGATGTCCAGCGTGATCTCCCCGCTGGACCCCGCGGCCCTCAGTCTCCTGGCGTCCGAGTCATGAAGTGCCACGCCATCGCCCTTCAGGTCGGCTGTAACGACCGTGCTGTTATCTTTCTCGTTCAAGAAACCGGGAATGGTTCCCGCCGCAAGTTCGACGCCGCGGGACGAGAGTTGCACCGAGGAATTGCCATAAACGAAGCTCAGCTTCTCGTTCCGATTGACGGCGAGCAATTTCACGATGAATTCAGAGGTTAGGGTAGAATTTCCGGTAAGGGTAGAATTTGCGGTGACGTTGAATTTGGGGACCTGCACGGAGGTTAGCGAGATCTTGGGCAGCTTGGGCCTGTAAATTACCCAGGAAACCAGACCGGCGATGCCAGCGAGGAGGACCAGGAGGAGCAGCAGCACAATGAGGCAGGAGCAGCAGAGGCAGCCGCTGTTGCTTCTTGATCTTCTGGGCCTTTTCTTGGGGCGGTCCTTCAGGCGGTAGGAGGGGAGCCGCGGGGATCCATAAAGCTGGCTCTTGCTGTATGCGCCATGCAGCTTCTGGTTCGGCGCCGAATTATTGTTTGATGTGCTCATCGTTCCAATTTCTTGTGAGCGATCGCCTTGGCCGGACCAAACTGAAATGAAAATGAAAAAAGATGCAGAGTGTGTTTAAATATAGAACCAGAACTTCCTTCCTGGAGTTGTGGTTAGAAGCAGAATGCAAGGGCGTGATAGGAATGAATATAGGAACGAACCAACAAACAACTCTGAGACAACTGGCTCATCTATCTAGTAATTTACCAGCTTTCTTCTAACTTATCATGTGTCTAATTTTGAGATTCAAGTGAGATAAATAAGGTAACTTGACTTTAATCTGTTTTTAAAGATTTTAAAGGAATTTAAATTGATTTTATTTTGCCCTAATGAAGTGGAAATGGTTAGATAGAATTCTAAAAATTTACATGGAATTTGAATTTATCTTATTATAATCTTATAGGCAGTTACAATGAATGAATTTTAGGTGAATAAAAACAAATATTTTTAGGTTTTACAAAATTTTATGATACAAAAGGTTAATTTTAGGTGAATAGAAATAAAAAAATTTAGGTTTTACAAAATTTTATGATACAAAAGGTTTTTTTTTAATCTGGTTAAAAAACTAGGTTTATGTGAAGTAGTTTATCTATTTTAACATTTGTTTTGTTTTTGTTTTATTTGGCTTGAAGTTAGGTGAGAAAATATTTGATAAAATTAATGTGTTTTTGTTTTGTGTTTTTAAATATATAAATGAATTTAGCTTACTAGATTATGTCAATTTTATAGTTAATATTTGCGATTTAAAGAAAAAAATAAAAATAAACATTTTTCTGTTTCACAAAATTTTATGATACGCTAGGTTTTTGTTAATCTTAGTTAAAAGGTAGGTTTATGTCAAAGTAGTTTATCTATTTTAATGTTTGTTTTGTTTTTGTATTTTTTGGCTTGAAATTAGGTGAGAAAATATTTGATAAAATCAATGTGTTTTTTTCTTTGTATAAAATGCTTTTTAAATATAAAAATGAATTTAGCTTCCTAGATTATGTCAATTTTATAGTTAACATTTGCGATTTAAAGAAAAAAATATAAACAAACATTTTTCTGTTGCACAAAATTTTATGATACATTAGGTTTTTGTTAATCTTGGTTAAAATTTAGGTTTATGTCAAAGTAGTTTATCTATTTTAATGTTTGTTTTGTTTTTGTATTTTTTGCTTGAAATTAGATGAGAAAATATTTGATAAAATCAATGTTGTTCTTTTCCTTGGTATTAAATATGTTTTTAAATATATCAATGAATTTAGGGAACTAGATTATGTCAATTTTATTGTTAACATTTGCCATTTAAAGAAGAAAATAAGTAAAATGTATAATATTTACACGATTTTTAAATATCATTTTTCATTGATTTTGTATAGATTACATTTTCTTTGTGAAAAACTCTATAGGATTATGTTTATTTTATAATTAATATTTGCAATTTAAAAAGATAGTTAAAATGTAGAATATTTAGACTTGCATCTTTAGATATCACTTCAAGCATTAATTTTTCCTTAATTATTTTTTTTTTAAAATATTTACCTATTTTATAATGTAAAAAATTAATTAAATATTTTTTTAATTATTTCTTTTGTAAGTTTGGTAGGACTACATCTTCAGCACGTAACACCCCCAAGTTGCATAAAGTTCCATGAAGATTATTATGTTTTTTTTTTTACTAAAATGATATTTTAAATGTTATTTAATTTGATAAAGAATAGGAACTATTATTGGAAAGAGCCAAAAAACACATGTGGTAATCAGTTGCCAAGAAGTAGTTACCCTCTGCCTGAGAGATGCAATATAGAGAGGGGCAAGGAGCAAAAAAGGCTCCCAGAGATGGGTGGAATAAACCGGTGGGAGAAACTTGATCAGTACAATCAGCAAAGAGTACAATTGGAGGCTGGACTAGTCCCGAGGCCTTGGTACAAACTGCAACTGGATTAGATTAGATCTAGCATGGAAAAGATTGAAGGTGCTCGGGGAGAGTCTGGACGTGATTGCCAAACTCGTGGCTAGGAGGCTAGGAGGATAGACCTTTCAAAAATATTGTTTTTATAGTTTAACGGTGAAACTGAGGTGGCAAGTTTCATAATGGACTTAATGTCTAATCATAAATAGTATCGTGGCTAGGAGGAGAGACCTTTTAGAAATATTGTTTTTACAGTTTAACGGTCAAACTGAGGTAGCAGACTTAATGTCTAATCATAAATAATATTATATACAGTGGCCATTATTATCTGTTTACCAGGTTAATTAGAATACTAAAGAAGAAGCCATCAAAAGTATCATTGTTGAACTATAATTACAACTTTTCACAGTGACTATTCATGTATGTGCAATAAATTAATTATTCTAGAGTGTAGCTATTAACACTGAATGCACAAGAAAGTGATTACGATCGTAATAACATTGAATGCACAGGAAAGTGATTATGATCATAAACTATTTTCTTAACATTTTTGAACGCTTCTAAAAATTCCACAAAAGATAGACCCTCTGATAGCGATTACATGATTAAATTAACATGAAACAGAAACTATCACCTAGAGCAGAGTTAGGAAAAGCCTATCACCTGGAGCAGAGTTAGGAAAAGCTCGGATTCTGACAAAATCTCTGAACATGCTAAATGTAGGTTTTAACCCCGTACAGAAATTACCTGCATACGAATTCTAAATCACAGAGAAATAAACAATGCGAGAGCATAACACATAAAACACATATACACAGAGATTTCCCACTGGATCCCAAAACCGGGACTACCAACTTGATTTTCATTATGTTCCTTTCAATGTTACAATACATATTTATACATACTGAAGCATCCAATACCATGGACCGAAAACCATCGCGTCCAAAACCATGGACCAAAAACCATAGGTAGGTTCGCCTAACCTAATATATGGTCCAATTTTTTTTTTTCTCGGGGCCCTGCCCCGGACCCCGTAGAGGGGGGCTACCCGCCCCCCTCAAACCCCTCGGATAGGGGGGGCTGCCGCCCCCCCTCTAACCCCCCGGTTCACTATGTAGGTTAGTCGTAGAAAAAATATAACACAACCCAACATAATTATCAAGCACAAAAGAAATAATAAAATAAATTAGTACAGTGACATATAAATTAAGAAATAACATATTGAAATTCAATTCCATATAATAAAACTTACCTGAGCCAGAAAATAAATCTAGAATCCAATCTCTTTCATTTGAACATATGTTTATAAGATAGTTAATCAATAACTGTGGTTTTTGATAAATGTTAACTATCTCTCCTTTTGCTTCTTCGTTTTCATATGTTAGTTTTCTCACAACAACATCATAAGTTAGTGTTTAGCTATGACTCTTTCCATCTACCCGATTAAAAATCATAGGCATATAGCTATCATTTTTTGCCCAACTATCAATATGGATGAACTCACAATCATTTATAAATAGTTGATCTTCACGGTTAAAAAGATTTGACTTTTGCCTATAACATCAAATAGTAAAAGTTCAATTAACTTGTGCATAAATGATTTTTTTAACATTAATCAAATATATATTTTAAACGTCTTACCATGTAAGCTACATCCTTGAATTTTTTTTGCCTTTGAAGCTTGACAATGACATTGCCAATTGTGTGTTTCAATGAAATGTCACAAATCTCTATAATGGTGATGACGTGACTTCTATAAATCCCTCAACCACTTTACTAAGAGCTTGATAAGTATAAGGGTCACTATCATAGTCAATGTTTGGAATATTGAAACCATGGGGAATATCTGCAATAACTAGGGCATAATCCCTTTTAGGTATGAGTTTAGCAATGTCTTCACAGTCGTCTTGTATTATTTGATATTGAATAGTGTCAAAACCCATTTCAAATGAAATGAGTAAGAGTTAGATCAAGTTCAACATTCTTAAGACGTTGCTTCTTTAGTCTTTCGATTTTAATTTTTTCAATAAAGGTTCTTGAACTATATGGTGTTCCATTTGCATCCTTCCTCATTTTTTATAAAATAAACAAATATATGTGTAAGTTATAAATTAAAAATAGTATACATGTGAATAAAAATGAATGTATAAATCAACATACCTTTTTAAATGCAAGATATTTTTTTTTTTTTTTTTTTTTTTTTTTTTTTTTTTTTTTTTTAATGTTGATGTAGAACTTAAATTTGGATAGTTGCGTACAACATCATCCCAACTATCTTCATTTAACAATTTAACCATTTGTTCTTGTATTTCCATGTAAACTTTGTGACTGCATAGATAAAGTAAAAAAAGTTAATATAATGATATGTATAACAAATACTACAAAGAACAATATGTTATATTTAAAAGAAAATTATAATCTAGAAATAAATAAAAATAATTCAACTAACTTAATTTTGAAATTCCTTAGACATTTCCTCCAATGATAATTCCCCCGACCTCACACGAGATAATATTGCTTTTACAAGTTTTTCATCTTTCACTCCTTGCAATGCTCTCCAAGGTGTGATAGTCATATCTTCTGGAAGATGTTTCATTTCAAGACCTGATTTACTGTTGCTACATATCAATGGTTTAGAATTTTTGACCTTCTAGTTTTTAATGCCAATGTTCTCCCACATGTTAAAAATCTCATTAATCAATTCCCATATCTTTCTAGTTCTAAATGTCAACTAGAAAATGCTATCAATACCTTTGAATATATGACTATTTACTATGTTGCTTTTTGAATTGATTTTATCTTCAATTTGATAGCTTATTTCCATACAACATTTATTTCAGAAATCTACAATAACATTTATCTTATTCCCACCACATTTTTATTCAAATTCACTATGAATAAATCTAACCCGTTGGATGAAAGTCATAGACATCTTATATTCATTATTTGAGTTATGGTCCCATGCTAATAACTTTACTTCTGTATCTGATAAACCATCATAAATGATACATCTCATTGTTTCAAAACGTGGGTTATTGGGATATTCCTCCATCAATTTCTTTTGAGCTTCTACAGAATGGTTCCCCCCAAGCACATAATAATTGTATTCAAAACATTTTGACTTATCAAATGCTTATTTATTGGGAACTTGAACTGGATCAACAAGAAGCACATAATTAATCACATGAGCATATGGATTGTACCTCATAAATGTCTTCAAGTTGTGAACATGCAAGTGGTGTGGCTTTTTGATTTGATATTTACATTGTCATTCACTTGCCTTATAAACTTGTCTCACATTAAGCTGAAATGTACGACCACCCTCAATTAAGTTTGTCTTTGTCAAAATCTAGCGAATGGCATTTTGTTTTGTTTTAATAATGCCATCTTCTAAATCAGCTCTCGATGTAATGATTTTCCTGCTTTATTTTGAAGTTTCACTAGGATCTTCACTATTGGTAATGAATACTTGAGAATGTTCAACTTTACTTTTCTTCCTCCTAACATTTTCATCAGTAACTAGAACATAAACATTCTTGAACATTGTTACTTTTTGTCTTTTATGGATCTTCTCCTTTCTAATATTAGTTCCAATGTCATCCTCAGTAACGACAACATATTCTTTAGTGTCAGTTTCAACTTCCTCATCCTCAAAAGTAACATGTCTTCTTTTGCTAGATTTATCCACTAGCATTTTTTTTTTCTCTGATCCCTTGGATGTAGTCTTGTTAGCATCATGAATTACTACTTTTTGCTTGTTTGCCATATCTTCTTTTGACCCTGAGTAGAAACTGCTGACAACATTCATAATATCTTGCTCTATGAAATGAATGTTTCCCAACATAATTGAAATATTTTCAATAAAATTCTGTCAAACAAAATATCTTATGTCAATAAAAACTAAGTTATAAAAATATAATGAGACAGTTACAATAACACAAAACACAAATATAAATAACAATACCTACGTTATCTTGTGGAATCTCATTAACGTTTTATTTATACAACTTTGTAGATACCTCTCTCGTGTCATACAATGAATATAATAATTGATATTTAATCCTGTCATGTGACTTGGGCAGTTTCGTAAGTATATAAACAATTTCACTGTTCGATACCAAACACATGTCTATGACCTTTCCCAGCACCTCATAAATTCCAGTATCGTTAGGGATGTCAACATATAGATATATCTGCACATCTATGCATTCTCTTTATTTCACATACCATACATTTTTTGGAAGTTTCACTTCTTCTAATTTCTTCCAGTATGAAATCGTCTTCTTATCGTTTGAGACACTTGATAGATTTGTAGATATCAACTCAGGTTTGGTTTGTTCAACAATGCTTTTTGAGGATCCACCTTTAATTTTAGCAGTGTTCGGTCCAGAAAAATTCAAAGAAATCTTCTTTGATGTCATTTTCCTGCAAAAAATACACATATATAAATCAGTAAATTACAAAAAAACATAGCTTAAAACAACAAACAAAAAGATAAATGTTAAATAATTTGTTAAAATATATATATTTAAAAAAAAAAGATATTAAAAAAATGCATCTCAAACCTGCTCCACCCCGACACAACCAACGACCCACCACCCGGGCCAAATGTTGGGTTGTTGGGATGGGTGGGGGGGGTTGGGCGCCAACCCCCGCCACCCTGGCGGCGCCAACATTTGGCCCGGGTGGCGGGTCATTGGGTTTCTGGGGTGGGGCGGGGTGCTGGCGGCCCGACCCCCCACTCCGGTGGCCCAACGACCTGCCACCCCGGTGGACCATTAGGCTGTTGGGGTGGGGTAGGGGGCCGACGGCCAGGCCCCCTCGCCCCTCACCCATGGGCCCATTGGGCCACCGAGGAACATGATCGAGCCCACCACGCCCACTGTAGATGTGGTGGGTAAATCTGTCTTATCCAAATTTTTTATTTATAAGAAAAAATTCATTAAACCTATTGAATTTTAAAACTTGCACACAACAAAAGAGAAACTAACCTTTCAAATGCGATAATCTTCCGTTGAATATGTTGTTGATAACAATGTAGGTGCTCCACAAATTCGCTCCAAGTCTTTTAACGAACCTCATAAAACCTTGATGTGATGTGAGGAATAGTAATAATGAAATTTATTTTATAGCAGAAATTATGAAATTGTTTTACCGCACGGTGAATGTGGGATTAATTTGTTTTTATAAAGACACTAACATATAATTCTTGTTATGGTGATATAATAAATTATGATAAAGTGAACATTACAGAATTGTTTTACAACACAGTGAATGCGAGATAATTTTGTTTTAGAAGATATAATAAAAATAAAAAAGCATTCAATTGTCTAGTAAATATTATATAGTTAAGTAAAAAATTAATTTAGATAAAAGATTTAATTTACAATTTTATTTTAAAGATTTAGTTTAAAATATATTATTTCATAAGAAAATTTTAGTTAAAATTTTTCAATAAATTGTAGAAGAAATCTATGGAAGAAAATACATGAAACGAAATTTTTGGAGGGAAAAATTTCGGCGAAATTTTTTGGAGGGAAAAATTTCGGTGAATTTTTTTGGAGGGAATTTTCATTATTTAAGCTATATATTATCATTAGGAGAGAGTGCATTTGTATTATTCAACCTCTTCTGTTTGAAAGGCATGGATTCTTATGATAGTGAAATTTCGATTTGTGAAGCATCAACATCTTCATCGCGTAACAACTCTATTCATATTGATCAATATAACAGAAATTCTTCCACTATGAAGAGAGAGTCAAATCTTCCATTTAGTCATAATCCTAACGACTATTAGAGCAGCACTGATAAAAGACAGGATGAATAATTTCAAATAAATAAATAGTCATAGTTTCCAATTAGTGCTAATCTTATAGACTATGAGAGCAACAATGATGAAGATTTTTACATAAATAAAGAGTTGCAATTTCCACTTAGTCTTAATCCTATGGACTATGAGAGCAACAATGATGAAGAGAATGGTGAAGAAATTCAAATGAATAGTGTCATGGTGTCCACTTAGTCCTAATCCTATGGGCTATGAGAGCAACAATGATGAAGAGCTTGATGAAGAATTTCAAATGAATAGAGTGTCATAGTGTCCACTTAGTCCTAATCTTGTGGACTATGAGAGTAGGAGTGATGAAGAATATGATGAAGAATTTCAAATGAATAGAGTGTCACAGTGTCCACTTAGTCCTAATTCTATAGACTATGAGAGAAACTTAATGAAGAACATGATGAATAATTACAAATGAATAGAGTGTTGCGGTGTCCACTTAGTCCTAATCCTATGGACTATGAGAGCAACAATGATGAAGAACATGATGAATCATTTGAAATGAATAGTGTCACGGTGTCTGTAGCCCTCCGCTCCACCCCGGCGACCCAATGACCCGTGGGGGTAGCGAGGCGGTTCCGATAATCGCCTCGCCACCCCCACAGGCTGTTGGGCTGCTGGGGTGGGGCGAGATGCCGGGTAGCCAGCCCCACCGCTCCTAACCTACGGCTCCATTTGGCCACCATGAGCATTACTGGGCCCACCATGCCCATTGTAGATGTAGTGGGTAGATTTGGCCCACAAATTTTTTTAATTTAAAAAAAATTAAACTTTATTAAACTTATTTAATTTTAAAATTTGCAAAGCAGAAAAATTAGCTAACCTTTCAAATGCGAGAATCTTCCGTTGAATATGTTGTTGATAGCAATGTAGCTGCTCCACAAATTCGCTCCAAGTCTTTTAACGAACCTCAGAAATCCTTGATGTGATGTGAGTAATAGTGATAATGAAATTTATTATATAGGTGAAATTGCAGAAATATTTTACCGTACGGTTAATGTGGGATTAATTTGTTTATAAAAAAATTTAACATGTTAATTTTGTTATGGCGATATGGGAAACTATGATAAAGCGAATATTATGGAATTGTTTTACAGCACGGTGAATGTGGGATTGATTTGTTTTAGAAGGTATTATAAAAATTTAAAAAAAACATTCAATTGTCTAGTAAATATTATATAGTTTAACTATTAAATTAATTTAGGTAAAATATTTAGTTTATAATTTTAATTTTAAAGATTTATTTCATAAAAAAATTTATTTAAAAATTTTCAATAAATTGTAGAATAAAATAATGGAGGGAAAAACATGAAACGAAATTTTTGGAGGGAAAAATTTTAGCGAAAATTTTTGGAGGAAAAATTTCATTCTTTAAGTTATATAATATGATTAGGAGAGAGTGCATTTGTACCATTCAACCTCTTCTGTTTGAATGGCATGGATTTTTCTGATAGTGAAGTTTGTTTCACTTTGTGAAACATCAACATCTTCGTCACGTAACAACTCCATTCATATTGATGAATATAACGAAAATTCTTCCACTATGAATAGAAAATCAATTCTTCCACTTAGTCCTAATTCTAAAGACTATGAGAGCAACACTGATGAAAGAGGGGATGAAGAATTTCAAATAAATAAAGAGTCACGGTTTCCACTTAGTCCTAATCCTAAGGATTACGAGAGCAACAATGATGAAGAGCATGATGACAAATTTCAAAAGAATGGAGTGTCACGATGTCCGCTTAGCCCTAATCCTATGGACTATGAGAGCAACAGTGATGAAGAGCATGATGACAAATTTCAAAAGAATGGAGTGTCATGGTGTCCACTTAGTCCTAACCCTATGGACTATGAGAGCAGCAGCGATGAAGATCATGGTGACGAATTTCAAAAGAATGGAGTGTCACTGTGTCCACTTAGTCCTAATCCTAATGACTATGAGAGCAATAGTGATGAAGAGCATGATGAATGATGACAAATTTCAAAAGAATGAAGTGTCACGGTGTCCTCTTAGTCCTAATCCTATGGACTATGAGAGCAGCAGTGATGAAGAGCATGATGATGAATTTCAAAAGAATGGATTGTCACGGTGTCCACTTAGTCCTAATCCTATGGACTATGAGAGCAGCAGTGATGAAGAGCATGATGAAACATTTCAAAATAATGGAGTGTCACAGTGTCCTCTTAGTCCTAATCCTATGGACTATGAGAGAAACAATGATGAAGAATTTCAACTGAATAGAGTGTTATAGTGTCCATTTAGTTCTAATCCTATGGAATATGAAAGTAGTAGTGATGAAGAACATGATGAAGAATTTCAAAAGAATAAAGTGTCACGGTGTCCACTTAGTCCTAATCCTATGGACTATGAGAGCAACAGTGATGAAGAGCATGATGAAAAATTTCAAAAGAATGGAGTGTCATGGTGTCTTCTTAATCCAATGGACTATGAGAGAAGCAATGATGAAAAGTATGATGACGAATTTCAAAAGAACGGAGTGTCACAGTGTCCACTTAGTCCTAATCCTATGGACTATGAGAGTAGCAGTGATGAATAGCATGATGAAGTATTTCAAAAGAATGGAGTGTCACGGTGTCTTCTTAGTCCTAATCCTATGGACTATGAGAGCAGTAGTGATGAAGGATAGGATGAAGAACTTAGTCCTAATCCTAAGGACTATGAGAGTAGCAGTGAAAAAGGTCAAGATGTAGCATTTTCAGTAAGTAAACAGTCACATTTTTGATGTATTCTTAATTCTATGGACTATGAGAGCAACACTGGCAATGCACATGAGGAAGAATATCCAATAAACATCGAGTCAAATTTTCCATTTAGTCCCAATTCTAAGGACTATGACATTAGCACTAAAGAAGGGGAAGATGAAGAATATCCTCCAAGTCAGTATTTGAAAAGCACAACTAATCATAGTGTGGATAAAATTCCTCAGATTGATGATGAAAATGCTTATACAAATGATGATCCAATGATGGAGATGTTTCCAAGTAATATTGTATCAAGGAGTAGGAGTAGACATTTTTGTAACAATGCAAGATGTTCTAGTTATACAAGGGGTAGAGTAGAATATATTACGAGAAGAAGTTCTATAATGCACACAGACATAATAGAGATATAAATTATTATGATTTCCTAGAAGAAATTAAAAAATGTATTAGATATACATATGAGTACTTTGACATTGCTGATTCAGTTTTAGATATACATATGAGTACTTTGACATTGCTGATTCAGTTTGATGGGAGTCATTGTTCAATAATCAAAGTGATATCATTTCAACAACAACAAATGAAGATATACTTTTGAAAAATCCATTTATTTGGCGACAAAATGTGTCAAATGAACATGAGGAAATAAACATTATTGAACAACAATAATTTCAAGGTATTATTAATTCTTCACAGGCAGAGGAAAGAGAGATGTATATTAGTTCCAGAAAGTCTCGTGCACAATGTGAAGCCATAGAATACCTTTACAAGGGTTTAATATAGGGTATTAAGGATGGTTGCATGATCGTAGTGCTAGCAGATGGAGACCCCAATGGCTATCCATTCTGGGTTGCTAAGGTTATAAAGGTCTTTATAGAAAATGAGGATGTTACAGGTGTTGAAGTACATTAGTATTCCACAAATACACACCCATTCAATGGTGTGTATAAGCTAGAGATGGTAGTTGACAAAAAAAATGGCGGAAAGAGAAAAGGAAGTGTACAAATATAAATCATCGCCGCATAGACCTTTTAAAATTGGAGGATGTTGACATACTTGTTTATGACTTCAATTTAACAAAGAGAGGAAATATTCGCTTCGAGACGATAGAGATTCTGAAAAAGGTTGTGACCAGAAGGAACAATGTTGAGATGGGAATTTGCTGAAACCAGTCATAGATCCAGAAGAATTTTGAAACCTGAAATGGTGGACATTTATGTGGACTCAGATGGGGTACTAGTTGATGAAAGAAAAGAATATGGAACATCTTCATCTGTATCCAGTCATTAATATGAAGATGTGAATTCTGATGGTGTGCAAGAAAATATGAGTGATTTTGAATAATTGTCTAAGACAATTTATATAACTCATATTTGCATCGTATCTTGAAATAAAAATTTGATTTCTGTATGGTGTTAAATCGGAAGTTATGAGCCATTTTTATGTTGTTGGATTATATGTCTTAATTATGATGATTTTTATTGTTTAGAATATCTACAATGCAACATTAAATTAGAGATACAATGTATGTTTCATTCAATATACAAATAATGACTTTTTTATTTTTTATTTGTTATTTTTTAATTTAGTCATGTAATTTGTTGATAATGTCATGTTTTTTTAATTTTATGGTTGAAAAAATTCCAATTTTTTTTGTCTTTTTAATGTTTGGTTGAAAACAATTAGGATTTTAGCAATCTTTAGTGTGATGTTATTATAAGTTTAACAATATGGATGAAAACTAATAGAATTTTAATGTATTTCAGATCCCATTATTTTATCTTTATGGTCATTACTAAAACATGTTGAATTTATACTTAGAAATAAAAATATTATTCTACCAAAAACATTAGTGTGTTTTTCCTCATAAATAACTATTTTTTTGCCCATGAAAATTCGGTTTTACTTGTTGAAATGTGGCAACAATAATATTCCAATTTAAATTGTCCTTGAATTAAGTTGTGAATTAAAATTGAAATTAGTCTTAAAAGCTACTTGGAAATAATTAATTAAGCTATTTTGACTTAATTAGTTGGAGAAATTCAAGTTAAGGGTCTTTCTGAATTCATGCAAGAGTTATCTCTTAAATTAAGGAGATAAGATTGAGTTATATTTGAGTTGTAATTAGTTAACTTAGTTTACTGAGTTAAGTCCAATTAAATTAGTTCTAAACTGTTTGAGGAACTAATAGAGAGTTAACAGTCACTTGATGCATGCATGCACTTAACTAGTGTACTCCATTTAACTGAATATTCCCTCATCATAAACTCATGCATGTATATTCTGAGAAAGACCCAGTTTAGTTAAATGTCAAGGACAATGTACTGCCAGTTGCATGTGTTTTCTTATAAAGAAATCTCATGTATGCAGTCAAGGATCATTCCTTGAAGATTGCGCAATTCTGACAGTGTGTGAGATTGTTTTTCCACTTGGTGAGGTGAAGATCATCCACAAGGAACATGTTAGGCCCCTATACTACTAGTGTAACCCCTTATTGTTATTATTACAACCCCCTTATTATATTGATGTACCCATGTAGTGCCCATATTGTTACTAATGTGCCCCATAGAAGCCCACTATTGTTATTATTATGCCCTTACATTATTATTGTTATGTCGGCTCTGATTATATTAGGACCCCTTAGACTCCTATATATAGAAAGGAGGTCTTTTCATTTGTATCATCCAATAATTGTTCATTTATGTAGTGTGAAGGAGGTTGCCCCCTCGAAGAGGCTGAATTCTAAGGTGTTAAACTATCTTTTCCATCTTTTTCTGAGCTGGTTTCATAACATTTGGTATCAGAGCTTTGGATTCTAGGGTTCGCTGCTCCAAATAGGTCATCATTACATTTTCACTATAACTTTTTTTTGTGATGTTTCAGAAGCGAAACAAAAAAACCCATTTGAGACGAAATCACCTTGAACGTCGAGTCTGAATTTCAGAGCATTTAGCGCTATATTTGTGGAGATATGATCTAAGGAAGTTGGCCTTTTTGCAGACTCTAGAATTTCATTCCAAACAGGTGACCTGGGGAAATCATCATAACTTTTGTTTTGAGCATTAGATTGAAATTTCGTAAGAAGTTACAGAAAGTGGACAGACTGTAGTTTCCTATAAATATTTTTCAGATACTAAGGTCAAAACAGTGACACGTGGCACTTCATACAAGTTTGCTCTTCTAGAAAGGTCTATAATCAGGTCACCATGGGAGATTTGGCATAACTCTTCCTTGGAGAATCCAATTTGGATCAGACTGGTGGCATTGGAAGGAGGATGCAAAGGTTACCGCAGGTTGTGATTTCAGAATTGGAAGATCTGAAATTATAGAGTTACAATCGTTTCAAGATCGAGCTCCTAAAATCAAGAAAAAGTGAGATGAGGAAGTTTGATGGCAGATCCAGTAAATTGGATACTACAGATGGAGAAATATTTTGATCTACATGGTGTACCACTGTTACAAAAGGTATGTATTGCATCTAATTATTTAGAACCGAATCAATTTTTATGGTATAAAGGGCTTCGTTCTCGTAAACCACTTGTCACGTGGTCAATTTTCACGGAGGAAATGATAGCACATTATGAGGATACAAAGAGAAACTCCTTTAGCCAATTGATAAATCTCAAACAAAAGGGTTCAATGGAAGAGCACATCGAAGACTTTCAAGAGTTGAATAGAAGGGTAAATTATATTCCAGAGAAGCAAATGATTAATGTCTTCATAGGGACTTTAAAGGATAATGTTCAACATGAGGTTTATTTTTGGGAACTTGATTCATTGGAGGAGGCATTCGAGTTGGCAAGAAAAATTGAAAGCGAAATTATGAAAAAAAGGAATCCCACCACTCATGACTATAATTATGGACGTGTTTCTTCTCCTAGCCTTCCACAACCTACAAGGCTTACACCACAACAATTGGAAGAAAAAAGAGAAAAAGGGCTTTGTTACAATTGTGATAGAAAATGCACTAAAGGTCATAAGTGTGCTTAGAAGAAATTATTTTACATAGAGTATGAATAGGAGGAAGAAAATGATAAAGAAACATCAAAATAATAGGATATACGCCAGGACCCAACCCTAGAGAAAGAAGAAATGAATCAGACCATATCTTATAAAGCATTGGCAAGAATTACACTCCTCAAACTCTCAAGATAGAAGGACATATCAAGAAGAAAAATGTGCAAGAAGTGAAAGATCACATCGAGAAACAATAAATGAATCAAACCATATCTTGTAATTCATTGGTCGGAATTACCACTCAAACTATCAAGATATAAGGACATATCAAGAAGAAAAATGTTCAAGAAGTGAAAGATCACATCGAGCATCAAGAAACGAATCCGACCATATCTTGTAAAGGATTGGAAGAAATTACCACTCCTCAAATTCTAAAGATAGAAAGACATATCAAGAAGAAAAAGGTTCAAGCAGTGAAAGATCAGATCGAGCATCAACAACAAGTTCTCCAACTTTTAAAGGATAACGCCACTTTGGATAAGTGCTTCTTATATCCAGCACCAGTCTTAACTACACCAGACCTCACAAAAACCTTTATTGTGGAATGTGATGCTTCAGGAAATGGAATTGGTGTTGTTTTAATGCAAGATGAAAGACCCATTGCTTTTGAAAGTCGTCCAATCAAGGGAAAGTTTTTAAAAAAAGCTATTTATGAGAAGGAAATGTTGGCAATACTCCATGCACTTAAGAAATGGCGACCCTACCTAATGGGAAGACACTTCAAGGTAAAATGGATCATGATAGCCTTAAATACTTTTTAGAACAAAGATTATCCTCTGAAGAGAAACAAAAGTGGGTCACAAAGATGTTGGGTTATGACTTTGAAATCATCTACACAAAAGGGAAGCAAAATGTGGTGGCAGATGCACTCTCAAGAAAGGATGAGGATGTGGAAGCATTGTTGTGCGCCATTTCTATTATCCAACCAGATTGGATAAACGAAGCAGGGAGGAATGGAAGAATGATGAAGAAGTTTGGGCACTTATTCGAAAGTTACAACCAACAAGATTCCAGTACATCTGATACATTTAGCTAGAAAAATGATTCGTTATGGTACAAAGATCGCTTATACCTCTGTAAGAAATCCCAGCTAAAACAAAAGATTCTGATGGAATTGCACACTTCTCCCTTAGGAGGGCACTCAGGATTTTTAAAAACTTACCACAAGGTTAAGAAAGAATTTTTTTGGGATGGCCTTAAATCAGATATTCAAAAGTTTGTGGCAGAATGTTTGGTTTGCCAACAAAATAAAGTTGAAACAATTAAGAGCCCAGGTCTATTACAACCTTATCCATCCCAAGCCAACGTTGGGAGGAGGTTTCAATGGATTTTATCACAGGTTTACCCAAGTCTGAGGGAAAGAGTGTCATCATGGTGGTAGTTGACAGACTTACCAAGTATGCACACTTTTGTGCATTATCACATCCAATTAAAGCCAGTACAGTTTCTACTGCATTTATGGAAACAATTCAAAAGCTACATGGAAACCCAAAGATTATTGTAAGTGACAGAGATCCCATTTTCACTGGAAATTTTTGGACATAATTATTTTCTTGTCTTGGTACTCAGTTAGCTCATAGCCAATCTTATCATC
>APFE030991251.1:0-18055 GCA_000404065.3 Pinus taeda
CAGTGTAGGCAGCCAGCCAAATCCTACGCCCTATACCTCAGGGATCAGTGGCTGCAATTTCAGATCAACACTTTGGCACAGAGGGGTATCACTCAAATCCAAGACCCCCAACAATTCATGGCTTTATGTAACAGCAGTTCGTCAGAAGACAAGGCCAAGCTATCAGAGTTCTACCTTCATAATTTGGCCCTTCCCAACATGACCTCGTGGGACCCCAACACAGCAGTAGGGGACATGCAGCTTATGACCATGACCTCATGGCTAAACCATGAAGAAAAGAAAGCAGCAGAGGTCAGAAATGCCATGGACCGGGAACTACAGGAACCACTGCTGATTAGAGCAGAGCCAGGGGACCCCTCAGCATTGATATCTGCCCACAAGCACCTAGAAAACAACTCTCAGGCCCTACTAGATTACATGGATCGTCAAGCTCAAGCCATAGCACATTTTGAGGACATGGAGCGACTATGGGGGGACAACTGTGTTCATGCTTGCACCCGTAGGTGGAACACATTGTCCCACAGCCTCAAAATTAGAGAATACCACACCCCAACTAGAATGAGGGAGGCCTTGGCATGACTGCCTCTCTACAAAAAGCCTATGCAGAATCTTCAGGCCAGCTGGATAGGCCTCAAGTTAAGTCCACCTTTGCTTTTGGGGTTGCTAGAAGGAGGCATAGAAGAAGAGGAGCATAAGCAGTGGGAAGAGGTGGAAAGGAAGGCCGGATTCCATGACAGTGAAGAAGATATTACTTCAGAAGCCTGGGATGTGAGGGAGGCAATCAAAGCAATTAAGGACGAGGAGCTGGACTAGTTGCTCAGAGGATGAGAAACCCATTTAGCAGGGGGGTGATGGTGAGCCCCGAGTTGGGTAACTTATTGGGCTCATTTTGCCTAATTGTCCTTGTTCAATCCTCCATTTTTCATAGATTATGCAATTTTTTAGTATGTTTATGTCATTTGAACGAATAAGGGTCGTCACTCTAACTAGGAGGCTAATACATGGTTATTTCAGGTTTTTTGGACAAATGATTGGAGCAAAACCGAGCAATCATGGGCTAGGTGACAGCCAAGCTCGAGGTGAGGATTCGTAGGGGGGTTGTCTCTGACATTAAATGGCCCTTCCTTGGTATCTCCACCCTCAACTCCAAGCTCACAGGCCACCAAAATGGATCGTAAAGGCAGCCAAGCAGATTTGGGAAGAGGGACTGTCTACTAACAGTTGGGACAGCCGAGTCCCTTGAATTTAGGAGGCCTGCTAGGGCCCTCGTGATGTATAAATAAGAAGGCCTTAGCCTTCGTAGTTTACTTTTGAAACTATTGCATTTTTTGCACTATAGTGTTGTCACTTTCAGCTCATTTTCTTGTAGCCTTTGTGGCATAACTTTCGGTTGATGACTATTTTTTGATAATGACAAGCAGTCCTATTTTGTATCAGCTCTGAGTTCTTTATAGGAGTCGTAGCTCTTAGGGTTGGGCCCAAACTGAGAGCCAAGGTTTCCTTTATGTATTGTTATTTTTCCTTTATGCATCGTTGTTTCTCCTTTATGCATTTGCAAAATTATTTATGTTAAGCCTGAGATTAAATTGTGCTGATTAACTAGGTCATTGTTGATGGTTAGAAAGACTTTTGATGTTTAGATTAAGTTGGTAGGATATCAATAGGGAAAAATCTCCAGAAAAAGGCCAACGAGCACCTTTGGTTTCACCTCTCCCTCATAGGATCAGGGGTTGGGATCAAAGTGACCTTGCTGTCCCAAACAAAAACACTATTTTTACTTTGCCAAGCAATCACTAGTGTACGGTTTTCATTTGCAGAAGTTGGTTACATGTTCAGATCTTTGAAATGTTTCGTTGCATAGTTAATATACATGGTTCCCTTGCAAATAAATCTTTTGTTCATTCACTTTACTGTTAGCTAGATCAGATTAGGTTGGTATAACTAGGACTTTGATTACTTGCAAGTCGTTATTGGTTCAGTTGGAAATATACATTGCAAAGCACCTCTACCACTTCTTCATCCACCCAAACTTCATCAGAACCATCTGTTCCATCTGCTAACTGGGTTTCTTGCCTCACGTTTGTCATCTTGCCCACATAACCCTACCTTTTTGTGCAACCATTGTTTCAGCCTTCTTTTAGCAAATTCAACCATCTACACCTTCTCCCAACTCCATCCACCAGTCCCTGGACCACTTCAGACCCCTATCCTGCCTCCATACCCATTCCTTCATCTTTCCTCACTCATCCATCATCCAAAATCCCATTTTTGAACATCCTGTAGAAATTTCTGAACATCCTGTAGAAATTCCTGAACATCTTGTAGAACCCTTGCAGACTTCCTGTAAAAGCTCACAAATGAGGTTTCTTGATAGCAAAACTTTGTGAAACTCTTTGGAAGGGTGTTATGGACCCCTTAGGCCCTCTCTGAACCTTCTCGAACTCTTCCAAGCATTTCTCCTCGCTGATCCACCTCTGCACATTCAAGGACAGTGAAAGCCTATGCATGATAATTTCGACAACTTATTCAAAAATACAAAAAGATGTTTTCTTCCGATAAAGGTAGTATAGACACATGTATTTTACCTTGCTAGAAGTAATGGCATCTCTTTCAGTAGCTTGCATTCTCTTCTCTGCATCAGTAGGACTAGCTGGTAGAATTAGGGTTTGCTAGGGTTTGCGCATTCTTTCAGTTTTTCAGTTTCTTTTCGCAAGCAGATTAGCTTCCATCCATCAATTAACAAGCTTCTTCTTAAATCTCATAGAAGTTGGCTTGAGCCCCTAGTGGACTTGTGCCAGCTGACCAAGTGACAGCTGCAGCAAGAGCTAGTACATGTGCATACAACACCGTCGCTTCCAAGTTTGTTACGAACTACCAAGTTGATAAAAGTAAAGAAGGGAGTCCCAGGAGTTGCAATATTATTGCTGCAATACTGTAGCTCACCACCCATCTCTGTGAAATTAAAATATACATCTTAACAATGCCTTTGACAAAATGTCAGCATCTTGCTTCTCTATGGGAATGTACTCTAACACTGTAATCCGCCTCAATACACAATCTTTGAGATGATGATATCAAATATAAATATGCTTGGACCGATCATGAAAATCTGAATTTTTAGAGCGTTTGATACAACTTTGATTATCATAGTAAATCACAGTTGGATCCATCTGCATACCAAACAAACCAACTAGGATCTTCCTCATCGAGATCGCCTCACATGTTGCCTGACTCGCAACCATGTACTCTATCTCTACTTAACTGAGTGAAATTGATCTTTGTTTCCTGCTGTACCAAGAAACTGTCGCTGACCCAATACTAAAGATCCCTCCTGATGTGCTCTTCCAGTCGGATGGAATTCTTGCCCAATCTGCATCAGTGAAGCCTTGAAGCTTCACTCCCTCTATTTGTCTGTACCATAATCCATACTGAGAAGTGCCCCTAAGGTATCTCAACACATGATTTGCCGCCTTCCAATACAACTTGGTAGGCCTAACCATATTTTGACTAAGATATTTAACTGCATAGGACATTCCGGTCATGTGTTCACCAAGTAAATGACACCCACAAGTTGCCTATAAATAGTAGCTTCCACTAATTCCCCTGAAGTAGCATCCTCCTTCCTCCAGTTACTTGCTAGAGGAGTCTCCATGGGTTTGCTGTTGTCCATGCAAAATCCCCTAAGTATCTCATTGGCATACTTTCCCCGAGATATAAGAAACTCCCCATCTCCTTGCCATACCTCCATGCCAAGAAAGTAATGCATGAACCCCATGTCCTTCATCTCAAATTCTCTTGCAAGGAGGTCCTCTTTGCAATATTTGATCAGTTGATCATCACTTGTCAGTATGATATCATCAACATAATATACAATGATCAACAACTTACCTTCCACCATTGTGTGGTACATGTTTGCATCAGCTTCACTCTTCGTGAAGCCCAACCCAATGAAGTAGTTATTTATCCTAGTGTACCAAGCACGGGGTGCTTGCTTTAGTCCATACAATGCTCTCTTGAGCCAACACACATGTGACTCATGGTCAAAGGTCTAAAAACCTTCAGTTTTCTCGATGTACACCTCTTCCTCAATCATGCAATTAAGGAAGCCTGTCTTCACATCCATCTAATGTATCTTCCAACCCATTTGTGATGATAGTGCCAATATACATCTGATCAATGAGTGCCTTGCAACAGGAGAAAAGGTCTCATCATAGTCAATCCCATCTACCTATGAAGAGCCACAAGCCACAAATCTATCCTTATGCTTCTTCACACTACCATATGCAGCTTTCTTTACCTTGTAAAGCCAACAGGAGTTCACCACTGACTTGTCCTTCGGTCTCAGGACCACATCCCAAACACTGTTATGAACTATGGTGTCATACTCCTCCACCATGTCATCAACCCAAACCGGTTGTTGCACTGCTTCCTTAAAGGAAGATGGCTCTATCACAACACATTTTCTCATAGGATCCATGTATTCAGTGTACCTCTCAGGTGATCTCCTCTGCCTGCGCTAAGAAGTGGGTGCTACCACATTCTCCCGTGCATCATCCAATAATCTGTCAGCCTCTCTGGTGCACTTTCTTCCCTCTCTTGAAGACTCTACTTGAGTGGATGTCTCCACTTCCAGATCCTCTACATGTGGCTGATCCACATCAATCTAAGGCTTCTTAACATTAGGAGCTAATTCCTCATCTGCATGTAGCTCAAGCTCCCTCTCAAGGGAAAATCGCATGGCATTCTCCTCATCGAATTTGACATCCCTGTGAACCACTGTCATCCTACTGGTCAGCAAGTACACCTGATAGTTGTGAGGTATATCAGTGTACCCCACAAATGTCCCTAACTCTGCTATCAATTCAAGTTTCTTCTGTGCCTCTTTTGTCACATGGAAATATATCGATGACCCAAAAATCCTAAAGTGACCAACATCTAGCCTCTTACCAAAATAAGCCTCCTTTGGTGCCTTCATCTCAAGTATCCGACGTGGGCTACGATTTTGAACATAAATTGTTGTATTGCACACCTTAGCTCACAAGTGTAGTGGTAGGCCCTGTTCATACAACATTTCCCTTTTTGCCCCTACTATGTGTCTGTTCGTCCTCTCGGCCACCCCATTCTGCTGAGGGTTATGGGGTGTTGTCAAATCCATTTAATCCCTTCCACTACACAAAAGTTATTAAACTCATTTGAGACATACTCACCACCATTATCACTCCATAGAGCTTTAACCTTCTTGCCCTACTCTTTCTCCACCAATGCTTTAAACCCACAAAACTTTGTGAAAGTTTGATCCTTTTTTCTGCATGAAAAATATCCAACATTTTCGAGAAAAGTCATCAACAAATATAACATAATACCCTTGTTTGGCCATGGGTGTTTTCAAGAATGGTCTACACACATCTGAATGGACTCACTCTAGAATAGCCTCTGCTCGACTGTCTCTGTCATGAAAGGAACACTTGGTGTATTTTCCCAAAGTACACCCCTTGCATGTATCAAATTGCTCAAGCATACCTTTGGGAAGGCTGGTATAGATCTGCCGCAATATCTTCAAGGCCTCATGATGTAAGTGGCCCAGTCACCGGCGCCACAACTCACCAGCGTCTCGGCTATGTACCCTTTCTTATTTTATGCTCAAAGAAACACACTCCTCTACCTCCAACTTATAGATATTCTTCACTCGAATCCCTATCTTCTTTACTTGACTCGTGGCTATGTGTCGAAGGAACACCTTTCCTTTTGAGAAGATCACATCATAACCTCTATCCTCAAGGATGGAAATAGATACCAAGTTCTTCTTCAACTCAGGCACATAGATAACATTCTTCAAGGTGAGTGGAGTCCCATGCCCCCTCTGAAAAGCAATCATGCCCAATCCAGTAACACTATACTTCCTATCGTCACCCATCTCGATATGCATCTGGAGATCTTTCTCCTCCAGGTCACTGAATAACTCTTTGTCGCCAATCATGTGGAATGAAGATCCACTGTGTAAGTACCATACACTTCTTGTCATTGATGACACCATGCATGAAATGAGGGAAAAGTCCAATTCGAATTGAGAGGCCAAAGCTTCACCTATCGCTCCTCCTAAGGTCTTATTGTTGGGCTTCTTGAGTGGACAATTTCTAGCAAAATGGCCCAGATCATGACAATGAAAGCACTTAACTTTCGTCATGTCTTTCTTCTAACCTCTGTGATAAGAATCTGATTTGAAATGGGAATCTTTCCCTTTCCCCTTCTTCACCTTAATCACTAAGGCACAATTCTCTTCATCATTTGTCTTTGATGAAGAGTCATCCATAGTGTTCCACTTGATCTCCTCCGACATCAAATTTGACCACAGTTGTTCCTAATCCGGCAAATTCTCCTGACCAATAACAGAGTTCTGATAAATATGCCAACCCTTTGGGAGTCCTAGAAGAGAAAGACTCACCATATCATCCTCGGAAACCTTGATTCCAACACTTCCAAGTTCATCACGACAATGAGTGAACTTGGTCAAGTATTTTGGAATAGTCTCGCCTTTCCCTATTTTGATTTTTCGAATTTTGTCCATCACTACCAATTTCCTTTGGTCATTTTTGTTCTGATATGAATTCGTTAATGCTTTCCACATAGCTTACAAAGTCTCCTTGCCATGGAGACTCAATACAATGTGGTCTCGAACTCCCTCAAGGGTTATCCACCTCACCTTCACCACAAACTTCTTCCATTTGGCAAAATTATGTGCATTCGATGCTACTAGCTTAGAATTTCTTGATCAACGAATTCCTTCAAGCCATTATGTTCTAGCACAGTCTCCATTTTGTCCCTCCAGGCTATAAAATCTGAGCTACCTTCCAAGGCATATTCGAGCTGCAAATAGTATAACGCCATCTACTGATCTTGAAGTATGTATTGCCAATTTGAATTTTACTTGTAACCCAACACTTTGAAATCTCATGTAGTATATTGTTCTCAACTCTAATACCACGTAGAATTTCCTCTAGATTCACAAGCTCATGCAATTTATTAAATCACAGGACACGAATCTACTTCTACTTTCAACCAGGGGAAGCCAATAGATCAATGAAAACAATATGAACAAGAAGAAGATAAATCAATGGCATATAACACAAGATGTATCTAGGGAAAGCCACTACTCAAAACCCCACTATCTGTACTGCATATATTAGAAATATGAGTGAAGATACAAAGCTTGTTCTCACTAGAACAATTTTGCACAAGTATGCTCAACTCTCTCAGCTCACAAGCTAGCTCTTGGCCAACACTTAGCCAATTCTGCAGCTCTCCAAGCCCCTAACCTCTTGTGTAATTCCAAGGATAAATAACCCGTATTTAAAGGGAATTCATGCTTCCAAATCTGTGAAATCCAAACATAGGTTCTTCTCTGATTGCATGCATGATATTTACAACTCAGCAAATCACACAACTAATATTACACTGTTCCTGCACTCTAGTCTCAACTGGGTCTTTCTCAGAATCGATATGCATGCATTTCTGATGAGGGAATATTCAGTTAACTAGAGTGACACTTGTGGATGCACTAGTGCACCAACTGACTGTTAACTCTCTATTAGTTCCACAAATAGTTTAGAACTAATTTAACTAAACATAACTTAGTAAACTAAGTGATCTAATTACAACTCACAATTAAACTCATCCTGGACCCCTAAATATTAGGGAAAACATATACATGACTTTAGAAATACTTCTAACTCGAAATTCCTAAGCTAATTAAGTTAATTAAACTTAATTACCTATTTACAAGTTGCTATGAGGATAGAATTCGATTTTAATTCATAGTTTAATTCAAGGAAAAATTAAATTGGAATTTCTTGTTGCCATTTCTCAACAGATTGTTGGCTTTCCGAATTCCACGTGAAGAGTTCAATGTTGGGGAAGGAGATCCATTGAGAATCATCAAGAAGAAAGGGGTTACAACTAGAGCTCCCACCTAGTTAATCCAATAACTTGAAAAGTCAAACGTTGTGAGAACACTAAAGAGATAAGCCCAGCGAAGTATGTCAAAGGCATTATACATGTGAAGCTTAATTAGCATTCCCACCTTTTAAGATATTTCATTGGATGGAGGACTTGATAAGCTATTAATATTCCTTCCAATACATTTCTACCCTCCATGTAACTCGTGTGATCCATTGAAATTAGATCTGGTAGTAGCAACTTTATACGATTTATAATGACTTTCGAAATAATCTTATATATCATATTTTATGAGGCTATTGGTTTGAAGCAACTACGATCCCATGCCTTATTAGATTTGGGTGATAGTGTTAATAACATGGCATTCAAGGCTAGAAATAAAGAGAACATACCATGGGATTCCCTCTCCAGGTAGTGGATTTCTTCTCCAAGAATGTGCCAACAAACCTAGAAAAACAATCTGTGGTGAACCCGTCCAGACTCGAAGCTTTGTCTTTTGGCATGGAAATTACCACCTCTTCGACTTTGGCATCGGAAACCTCATGCATTAAGGTAGCATTATAATTTGGTTGAATCAACATTGGGATGTTTTATGTGATCTTCAAAATTGATCTCCATCGGCTTTGATTTGGTTCAGCTAAAAGTGATCCATAATATCTAATTAATTTTTGCTCCATCTCTTAGTGATCTGTGAGTTTCGCCACTTCTTTAAGTGAAAATATCTTGTTATGATGCCAGTGTTTGATAATCGATATGAGAAAAATACTTTGTGTTCTTCTCCCCTTCTCGAAGCCAATGGATTATTGATTTTTTCCTTCGTAATATTTCCTCTTTTTTCCTTATGCCCTCTATTTTTGTGAGTAGTTCTCCTTCTTTGCATCTAGATCCACAATTCTTCCATCCAAAATTATTGTTGAAAAGTGTGCAACAAGAAATGCTAAATTTAGAATGTGCTAAAAGTAGACTTGCTAAAAATAGCATGTCTAAAAATAGCATGTCTAAAAATAACATGTCTATAAATAACATGTCTAAAAATAGCAGTTTGGCCAGTGAGGTCATTGGCCACATTGGGTGAGAGGTGAAACTACTAAAAATAACATATCTAAAAATAGCATTTCTAGGTCCCTTCCTAATTATAGCAGTCCGTAGTCTATCTATAGGAAGTAAAATTAATTTTGGTCTTAACAGTAGTTTAAAATATTAATTAATTAATCTCCATGAGTTAATTAATTATGAAAAATTAAACTTGAAGTCTTTGTGAGATCATGCAATTATTTTCTCCCTTGATCTAGGAATTTATCCCTTGATTAAAGGATATAAGGTTCAATTCTATAATGAGAGAATTAGTTGACTTAGTTCTAACTAGTCAAGTCCAGTTAGATTATTTTAACAAGTTGTTAAAATAATAAAAACTATTATTTTAGACAACTGAGGATTTACTCATGGATAATTGTTGCATGTCAGTTCTGTCAGAGACCCATTTGAGATTAGATGTGGGACAATGTACTATTATATGCTTAACTATTTCTAGTAAGTAGTTTTTGCATGGTTGAGGAACTAGTGTTCTCAAGGAATATGTAGTTGGACCATTGGTTGTTTTTGGTATGTTGGAATTAATAACATATGCTTTTGCTATTATTTCCTAAGCAAACTACGTAAGGACCATAGGGAAAACCTATATAAATAGGGCTTGGGTGGTTCATGAGACATATCTTCATATCTTCATAGTTCATTGAGAACTAAATAGCTTGAGAGCTAATTCTTCTTGTATTGTGAAGAGGATTTCCACTTGATTGATAATACATGGTTGGGGTTTTATGCTGGTGCTTTCCCCTGAATATATCTTGTGTTATGTGTGATTATTTCTCTTGATCAGTTATGCATGTTTCTGCTTGATGTTGCTCATGAATTCGGTTATGCTTCTACTTTATGTTTTGTAGAAGTAGAACAAGTATTATGCTTTAGGACATTGCGTATATCGGTTTGTTCTATAGGTGAAATTTCTATAGCCAGCAATGTGATGGTTTGTTCACATGTTGTGGCTAAATGAGTTGAATTTCATTAACCTGAGTGGTCAAAAGTCAGTTTTAGTAGAGAGGGTTGGATCTCTTGAAGATGAGCTTTACTTCATTATTGTAATAATTAGAAAATTGTCTTATTTTAGACTAATGGATAAGTTGTTAGCTGTAACATCCCTCCCTTAATAATAAATAATAAATAATAAGAACTTCACTATAAAAATAATACAAAAAATAACAATTAATATAAATAAATAAAATATAAAATGTAAATAAACCACTTAATTAAATAAATAAAGATAATAACTAATAAAAAAATACAAAATAAATAAGTAATAATAATGAATAATAAATAAATCATAATAAAAATAAAAAATAAAAAGTATAAAATAAAAATAGTAATAACAATAAAAATATAAATAAAATAAGGAAATATACGACAAATTAGCAATGCCGACACATGAGGTGGGCATGTGCATGCCAGACACATGGAGGTGTGCATGTGGGTTTCCCATCCAATGTTTTTCTTTTCTTATTAAGATGATGAGGAGGGATGGAAGGGGTCTTGTGTCTCATCATTCGAGGTTTGTCTCAGTTCTCTTGGAGAGTAATTGAGACTGTAGGAAAACTGCAGTGGAAGTCGTGATTGAGGGCTCGGGGTGGCCAGTTGTTGGGCATGAATCCTGCACAATTGAGCCTATGGTTGGGAGGAGAGGTCGTCCCAAACCATTTGCGGAAGAACTACTTCATGCAATCAGGTAAGGCTTCAGGTAAGCACTCTTCATTGTGTTATTTTAATGGGTTAATAAGTTAATTGATGTTGATTTTGGGCTGTTACATATGGTATCAGAGCGGACACAAGGCTGATGGCATTTTTATGTTGAAATTTTTATTTCTTTATATTTACTACTTTCATGAGAAATGTATTAATTTGTTTATGTATTACATTTTTTTTTCTATTATTAAATGCACTTAATTGGACTGCTCTATAAGTTTCATAAAAACTTCAGATATTCTCAAAGTCTTGGATTTTAGTTTCGGTCTCTTCCTTCCAATGAATCAATTCATCTGTTTTCTAGAGCAATATCCCTCAGATCCTTTGTATACAATGCCACATAGATGATATTTACATATCTTTTGATATCTTTATTTGAGGTGGTTCGCATATTAGGAAATACAAATTAAATTGAGGTTCGTCTCTGAAATTTGGATGTATATATATTTTTTTTCAGCGTGGATATTCCTATATGGAACTCTCATCTCTGTTTTTCTGTTACAGCAAGATTGGTGTGGAAAAGGATTAGAAACTTTGATTTCCCCTTAAAATTTGTTTATTTCTAGTTTTCCAGCCTTTCACTTGCCCTTTGTATTTGTTTATTTTGAGTTTTGCAAATCAAAAATCAATGAAGGATGTTAAAAGGGTTTTGGTAAACATCATCATCAGTCTGGAATTTCCTTTCCTATTCATTCAAATTTTTATATGCTTCTAAATTGCCTTCCATTCTGGCATTAGCCTTTTCATCTTCTTTAGAGCGATGTAATCTACTATGCAATAGCTAATTATCTGCTTCACTGCCTTGGTTTTTGCATTACGCTATATGAACTTTGATTACCTTGTACGACTATGTTCAAGTATGCAGCCATTTAGTGTCAGATTATATCATTTCCTTTGAAAGTTTTAATGTTTTGGATTGCTCAGAAGATTGTTCCAATAAACTGTATTTTGTATTGGGGAGGGAACATTACTGTTTTTCGAACATTCTTTTCTTGATATTATACTATATTCAGCACAGGACAAATTTTCTGATTTTTTTAATGCTTGTTAAACTAAGCTACGTAGTTCTAATGCCTTGCTTTCGATGGAGTTTTCACAAGTATGAATAACTAGAGGTAATCAGAATATTATCCTGATAATTGTCATTAAACTTTTGACTGCGGCATGAGTGTATAATGATAAAAATTGCGTTTCTTTGATATTGGTTGG
Source organism: Pinus taeda (assembly GCA_000404065.3). Taxonomy (NCBI): domain Eukaryota; kingdom Viridiplantae; phylum Streptophyta; class Pinopsida; order Pinales; family Pinaceae; genus Pinus; species Pinus taeda. The sequence goes on from APFE030991251.1 coordinate 11,956, forward strand.
CTCATAATTGATTTGTTTGGTGAACTTGAAGAAAGATACGGTTACCTAGGTGCTTCAAATCTGTAAAAGTATCAGTGGTGTTTTGATCAAATTTATGAAGGCCTTACTGTAAATTTTCCTGTTTTTTTGTATTTCTGCAACGTAGTCTATGGTTACGAGTGATTTACAAATACGGAGAGACTAGCAGCTTTCTACCTATGAAGTTCCTATATGTACGCGATCTACAGTATATATTTGACATCAGAGCCGTCGTTTTGTGATATTTTATAATGTCTATTTTTCACTTTTCCGGGCAATTATAACCAACCCAGAATAAACAGCCAATACAACTTATTCTTCTATAAATATTACGGCTTTCTTTCTAAAGAACCAGAGTCACAAATAATCCATGAACATTGATGAATCTTTCAAGTAGGGCTTCGGATTTTGAAGGTTGGCTTAAGTTGTTTTCCTGTATATGTTTGTGAGAGTTGACAGACGAGCAACATATTTGTCTTCGAGTGTCATATCTCAGTCCAGATCTAAATCTTCATTTAATTTTTGTTCTTTTACATTCCTGGCTCTAACTCATATATTGAAAACTGACCAATGCTATAGTCCTCTAAATTATTCTATAGCTTTAGTAGATCATTATCGGTCAAGGGATTCATGTATTATTTCCTTTACATGCTGGCTGATAATGCTCGATAGACAGGGTTAGTGCATCATAATTCCTAATTGTTCTAGCAAAGGAATGGGAGATTTCATCTTAAATACATTCTTAAGGATCTATTTTGTAATTTATATTTGTGATTTGTGGGCTTTAATACAGTGATGTTGTTGATCCATTCCATGAAAAGGTTTTTGGAAAATTTGGTGAATTGTCTTTTGACTTCCAAGTATTCTTTCATGTATATTTGATGCCTGGGACCTGGGTTCCCATTTAGCACTTACGGTTGCAAAATACCCGTAAATTTTGAAAAACTAATTACTTTTGTATATTTTACATCGGCACTGCTTTAATGTGGTTTATAGCATAAATTTTGAAAAACTAATTACTTTTGTATATTTTACATCGGCACTGCTTTAATGTGGTTTATAGCATATGACGAAGTCCACGGAGGAACTCGAACCCACGACCTCCGTTACATTAGCCCTCTGCTTTGCAATTGTTTTATTTTTCCTCATGAGGCTTGTTAGTGAGGACTAAATATTTATTTTCCCTCGAAGGATATTTGGTGACTCTACCCGGTCATCTACAAGTAATAATTATTTAAAATGCTTGGTACTTAATTCCTTTCCCTTTTAATGAATTTGATAGGTAAACGGAGTATACATTTTGTCGTTAACCAGTGCATGCTTGCCATACGTGTTGGCACTATGCATGCTTAGTGTTTTATTTCACCGTAACCCTGATGTCATGTTAAGCGCTCATGAATCTGAATCATTTACCGCGAGGCAGTCCCAACAATCCTCCCGATAAAAGTATGATGAGTCCCTGACCCCTTTTGTAAGTCACTGTTGCTATCACCACTCTCTGCAGTAAAGAGAAGCGAAACAGATTTTAAGAAATAATATAATTAAAATACTAACATCATTTTGTTGTCAGTATCATCAAACATCATATAAATAATATCGCAAGTAAAAAATAACCCGTCATCATGTAAAGATAATATTGTATCAAAAGTGGGGAAGGGATCCTTCAGAATCACTCATAATGGAGCCAAGAAATTTTTCGATTTTCTCCCAAATTTCATGATTTTTTTTCAAATTTTCGGACCCTTGCTGATTTATTCCTAAGTCTTTGACTTCTTTACTGTCAAAGATGGTATACAGGTCTTTTCAAAACTTCAATTTTCACAAGGCTTGCATTTTCTGCAAATACACTCAAATGTTATATGAAATTTAAATATTCTATCCAGATGTCTTATATTGATAGAATTTCCCAAGTGTTTTGTGGAGATGACATATAAGAACACGCCTGTTCATTTGAGCTCTACAAGTGTCAAATCTGACGAGCTCCACCTGAAGAAAATTGCTTGTATTTTTTTTTTTGAAGTATGTATCCACATTTACGGCCTTCTTCACTCTGGTGGGTTTGGTCATTAAACAATCTAGTTAGATGCTTTTATGTCATATTATATTACAATGTTACCTGGTTATATAATTTGTACATGAATGATAGCATATCGTGGTTTACGCAAATTGCAATCCTAATAGTAGTTGTCAGTTGCTGGGTTGTTTTTAATTTATTAGTTTCTGTTGAGGGATGGAAGTTATACAAGGTTTGAAGAATACAAGTAAGCTTTTCCATAGTGGCTGCATTATACCTGCCTCCTGAATTCTGTGTACATGCATCTGTATCAAGGCAACTGCATTGCAAATCTTTTAAATTTCAATAAAATTCTAATTTATTAGATCTTGTTGTTTTTAAAGTCGGTTGAACTTGAAGTATGCGGCTTTGTTTCATGGATAATCATTTTCAATGTCTTTACAACCATTATTTCGTTGTCTACATTCCCTGATGTTTAGGCACGGTACATCATTGAGTAAGTTTAGATTTCATTCATCTTCAGCATTCAGTTTCTCTAATTCAAGTGTTTTATTCCATTTTTGTACGCTGCATGAGGTGCATGCAAAGTGACAGAGATGTCTTGTTGTAGAATCTACTATCCTACAGGTGCTTTCACTATCTTATCTAGGATTGGGATGCTTATTTTGGTACAGGCAGATAAGGAAATTAACAATAATTTTTAGTGAAATAAATGGGTCTCTGTTTATTTTTGACCCTTCACTCACATGACATTTCTGTGGCTGTAATGGTATACCAGTGAAATTCTGAAATTCTCATGTGGCTATGTTCACACAAAATTTTGTTGCCCAATTGTTCAATGCCATTGCTTATGATTTTTTGTTGTTTCACAGATATGTCGACAACACAGCTATAGGCAAGGTCTAGTATGGCTTCTATTCCATCCAACTTGAATGTATTTTCTCAATTTGATGCCCTGTCCTTTTCCAACTCAATGCTGTCATGCTCGATTTCTTTTAGATTTAACAAGTTTTTGGTGATTTTGACAACATAGAAACTGCCCTCATAGTGAAGCAGCTTAGCTAAAAGATTTAAAGAACAACTATAAGTTATCATAGGCAATGTTTCTTTCAAAACAATAGTTTAGTTACTTAGTTTAGGTCCCTGGCAAGTTTCCGATGGACATGGAATATGAAAAGAAATCTTATGAATTGCAAGATTTTCTTCAACCCAGTTGTAGTATGCATTTGTAACTCGCTCCAGATCTCCTCCGATCCCTACTTTAATAATAATTTCTTGATTGCATTCGCTGTTAATGTTTAGATGACTTGTTACATTTTTCCATATTGAGCTTTTTGGGTTTATGGATAATTTCTTATTTGTCTTATCTTTTGAAATAGAGGACTTCTTTTGAAACTAATTTACCATATATTAAACATATTAAACAGTTAAAAATATACAAAATGGAGCTTCCAATGCTCACTGTAAGAAGGACGCTGAACCAAGCTAACCTTAGGCGTTTCTTTTGTGGACATTTTAATTCTGAAAACAAAAGCCAGATAGGGTTTTTGTTGGGGGAAATTAATGCTAATAAATGTTTGTTGGAATTTGAAAATTTCATCAAGTTTGAAGTTGTTTTAAACTGTTTTATTACGAAATTTTTGGTAAAATTACGATGAATGCAATATTTCTATCCTCTGCTAGTTAGTCTTGTGCTCGACTATGTTTTTGGTCTATTGGGTAGTCAATGGTACACATCTTGGTACGTCATGAGTTTACTTTTAAGGAATTATCTGTCAGATACATATTACAGGCTTCAATGCTAATGATACAAGGACTACCTATTGTTTGGGAGTTGACCATGTGGCTCCAGTGAACAATTTGTGTAAAAGCGCAGGGAAGCCAATGGGTGCATATAAAATGCCTGCTGCTTTACCTTCCCCGAAAGGAAAGCGTCACGCGTTTGAAGAGAAGATGGATAGATGATGTTATTCTCAATATCGTTGTGCGTAACTACCACGCAATAGCAGTCAGTAGTGAAAGTTCTTTTTAACTTTATAATTTTTAATAAAAGTTAAATCAATTATGTTATACCTTGTTTTAATTTGAAAATTGTAAAGTTTTAATAAAAGTTAAATCAAACACATTATACCATTTTAATTTGAAAATAGTAAAGTACGATTCAGAATTATGTATTTTTTTATTTAATTAGAATTAGAACTTTTGAAGAATTCGTAACTTGATTTCAAAGATCTGTTTGCATCCCATATAATTATTTCATAAATAATATAAATAAACTAATTAAAACATGAAAATATAATAATTATTATTTTATAAATACTATAAACAGAATTAGTGCCCAAACAGCTATAAGTTCAACTTTTGTGTTTGATCCTCTGCAGAATTTGGTTTGCATATCACATTGATGTGAAATCTCAGCAGATAATATTATTGGCATGATTTTACAAATGCCATAAATTGTAGAGGAATGCACATCACCTTCCCAGTTTGATGGTGTGTATGTTTGTAAACATTAGATAAGGGCATGCTTATGGGAGTATGTCATGGATATTGTCACGACGCTAGAAGGGGTTATAGATGATAAAATCTAAATCTACTTTCAGGGTGTGGAACCATTAAAGGACAAGCAAGTTGCTGTTCAGAAGGGTATATAGGGTACATATTGCATGATGGGAATATATATGTCATGGAAGGTATCCATCAGGAGCTGCTGCGGCTTATAAGTTTATAAGTTATATTTCATTGGGTGCTTTGATCATAAAAGAATCATAGGTAATTAATTCAATGTTAGTACGCTAAGAAAGTGTATTTTATCTTTGTGCTAAAATATGGGATAGTCTTAAGTAAAACAATAAATTCTTGAAGATAGTTTTTCTCTTCTTTTCAAGTAGCAACATGGATTTTTACTACATGTGCATGTATGTCTGTAGTTCTTATCCCTTGACTATCCCGAGCTTGCCTTTTATGCAGTTGTCAAGATTCCTGGTTTTTTCTTGAAAGCTAAAACTCTATGGACATAGGAGATTCAAATGATGTTTTGTGCTTAAGGTTGCCTTAAGTGATCTCTTGTAAGATATTGGTAGATTCGAGTGCTCTTTCCTTATGTTTAATATTTATAAGTGAATAACTTAGAAGAGTTGCAGAAGCATTACATGTAAGGGAATTGTTGGAGTCTTCATTAAAAGATAATTTTGCTCATTGGATTATTTGTTGAAATGATTTGTTTTGATTCCTCATGAAACTATATGTGAGGCATGGCATGACATTGTTTGGTTTTAATGTCATACACATTGTGGAATGACCAAACAGAGAAAGAAATAAGCAAATCTGAAATATTTGCTTTCAAAGGTAAACCTATCTTCTGTTTTTGGCTAGAGTGGGCTTCTAGAATTCTCAGTCTATTCTCGATGAAATTGGTGCAATTTATTGAAGGTTTATTATTTCATTATTGAGAAAAGCATCTTGTTTTCTTCTGGTAGACTAGTGCATTTACAGCAAATCCATGGGAAAGAGGATGGGAATTTCATCACAAGGACTGTTACTATTACCTGTCCAAGTGAATTCTTTATCATCTTAAGTGATTGTATTTTCAAACCATTTGGGTCTTTCCTGCCATTTTGCGGATTTGAACATTAAAGTTGGGGTTGTTAATGTACTAAATGCTTCTTGATGTCAGAAAATGAGGTCTTGACGGTATATCATTTGGAGTTATGGCTCGAGCAAAGCCCAATGAGGCGGTGGAAAAAGAAATTTGGGCTGAGAAGAGCTTTAGTAGCATATCCACGCTTTTTTTGGCTACTCAAGTTTTAAATTGGTGGTTCATTCAGTCATTCTGATTAATAGCTTTGTACATTACGCTGTATTCATGAACCAGCATCTCGTCCTGAACAAATACCTCCACATCTATATTTTATTCCGCTATTGTGCTCAGCATTTTGATAATCCATTTACATCAGTGGGGTACACTCATATCATTGTCTGTTAATTCTACAGATTCTCGACAAGTTTACAAATCTTAGGCAGACAATTCTACGCCTAATTGTATTGTAATTTAAAGGATTTGCAATG